>JAREYC010000003.1:176100000-176365000 GCA_030015325.1 Cryptoblepharus egeriae | reverse complement strand
GGGACATCAGCAATTAGAGAAAGATATACATACTGTAGATGCCTTGTGAAAAGTGAATGAACTTTTTTTCAGAGAACTTCAGAGAAAAGGGTTAGTGTTGATGTAAGTTTGGATGAAGGCCTTCTGTGCCCAAGAAAGCAGTCACCTATCCTAATGCGTGTTTGGTGTTGACAGCATCCTTTCAACAAAATAAACAGAGGTTAGTATTGTGAGTAAAATAACTGATCGTATTCAGGACAGCGAGACTGATGCTTGCTGTAATTGAAGTACAGATGGAACCTAATTATATGCAATTTATTTATAAGCAATTTTGTCTCAAGGAGAATTAGCTCTTTAAATGGAAAGGTAACCATCTCTTGAGTAGCTGTTATTGGCTTAAAGGCAGGCTGCTTACCATGGCAAGGCAGTTCAGCTTGCTGAGAAAAATTCATGGAGTTTAGCTTTGGGGTCAGGTTACAGCAACTTCCCTCAAGTGATAATAACTTTGAATTGCTGCCTTTGAGCTGAAACTAAGCATTTGAAGCCACCTGCAAGGGAACTTGATTCATTGCCTGTCTTATCATATCTTATTGCATTTGTATATCGCGAAAATACAGTAGGTATTAATGGAGGTACTTGTTACAAAATATCATGAATGGGGAGGTTCAATCTGTATTCTAATATTTGGACTACAACCCAAGCTGAAAACCAGTTAGTCATTCAGCTAGAGTAAATTCTTCCAATCCATTTACTTCAAAGTATGTAATTCAATTCAGACCATATTAAGTTTTGCACTCAAAACCCTATTCCCTCGAAATTCCCATGGTGCATTTTTGCAAGGAGTTAATTTTCACTTCCAGTAGTTTGTCTCCCTTGACAGTAACATTGAAAGCCATGGGAAAGTTGAAGTGGCTTTCTTAAAATTAAGCAGCAGACACTGGAGAGTCACAAAGGAAACCTCACTCAATTGATCTTCTGAGTCCCATCCATAACTAAGAGCCATTTTGGACATTCCCAGGAAAGAGTTGGAAAGGAGTAACGGGTTACAATGCATTCTTTCCCTATGTATGTGGGACTAAAAAATTTACATTTTACATAGACAGATATGTGCTCTGATGTGCCACAGAGATGTCTTTAGACAACTTCAGCAACTTATAACGGAGATGAGGACTGCCCTTAGAGTTGGTCACAACTAGCAATGCAACCTGTGGGGGGACATCTTGATCTAGATAGTTGTATTTATTTTGATTGGCACAGTTTCAAACACTTGCTGAATCAGGTGCCACCAGGGTCTGTGTCACTTGGAGTGGGAGGCCAGTGGGGAGACCCCTTGTCCTGTGCATGTGCAAACATGACTGCATGTGCCGTACACCTTTGAAGCCAGCCATCCTGAATGACTCAGGGTGGCTGGCTTCAGAGGAGCACTGTGCATGTACTAAAGTTTATGCATATGCAGCTCAGAGCACAGCTTGGTGGGGAGCTGAATTGGGGCAGGGCCACAGGAGGAGTGCCATACTCCTCTGGCACATCACCCCCCCGGTGCATCACCTGATGTTGGCCACAGCAGCCACAACCCTCTAGCAATGCCCCTGGCTTAACCTTCTATCTTATGAAAAATTATCAAACTTAACTAAGTTTATCATATTTGTTCTCTTTTACCTGGTTTGGGAATTTTCCCCACTTAGCTGGCCTCATATGATAAAAGATGCATGTGTTCACGGCACACACACATCGTAACCTCTTCTCTCTTTTCTGGATGAGTTGGGCCAGATTTTAAAAGGTAATTTGTTGCGGTTTGCCGGAACCTTCTACACTGCTAAATCTCCTTTAAAATTTGCTTTAAAATAGGCAGTTGCTGGGAGGGGAGAAGAGAAACTGGATCAGGGAACGGTCTTTAGCCTTCTGCCACTTTATGGGCTGAATCAGGTCCTGTCTATTTAGATGAAAGGTAAGTCTTCTGCATTATGTTTGCTGCTCCATGTTGCCTGCTTGACCAACACCTCTTGGCTAACCTCTTAACAATAATACTTCATCATCTGATAATGTCCTCTACTTTAGACTCTCCTGAACATTTATTGACCTCCTCCAAGCAATATTGTTTTATGGCTTAATAACGTTTTAGTTCTCCACATGCGCTCTGAAAACTTTATTTCCTGAATAAAAAGAAAAAGTGCTTCTGGTTTAAAGAGAGGAAATACCCAGGCAAGTGAAATTAAGACTGGTCGTAAAACCTGTTCCACATCCTATGTCAGTCAAATACAATGCTTTAGTGAAGCTAATGGTTCTGCAAGGGACTCTGCATATTAAACTCACACATGACTTCTCAATATATTGTAACTGCATATAGATTTTGATAGAAATGGTTGCAGTTGAACTATACCTGGCAATAGTTACGCTGTGTGCCCATTTGCACAATGTTCAGCTGCAGATCAATGATCTGGGTTTCCTTGATGTTCCAGCGCAAAGTGGGTTTCAAGAACCACTTCATTGGCTTTCCAAATGCTAACATCAAGGGTTGTTCCATCAAAATTCCCTCTCCCTTTGGATCCTAACAGGAATTGTGTGAGTGTGTCAGAATCACACCTTCCCTTTTATTCGCAAAGGTTTTGAATCGCTTTACTAGCACGATCTGCCGATCCGTAATCAAGGGTTAATTTCACAGCTCGCTGCTTCATCTAGCATAATATCCATTCAGACTAATTAAATCTGTCTAATAATGTGAGCGTCTTTGTCTTTGTTCTCCACATTCTTTGTTTTACACCCTTCACATCTCATCTCCAGAACTACACGCCATCACATCCTACACTGACAAGCAGAATCCATCCCTAAAATTAAAACATTCCTGACCTATCTGTGATGACAAGGCGAGCAAGCTTCACAGCGCTATGGCCCATGAAGAGAGCTGACACATTTGTTTTTAATTTCAAAAGAGTAGAAAGTGAAGATCTGACCCTGTCAATCAGACCCCGTGACAAGTTTAATCATTGCTGCCCCACAAAATCACGGCTAAATAGGAATGCAAATAATGTATCACAGGGCTCTTATAAATGCTAATCAAGGCGAAGTAATCAACTGACAATTTCACTGATCTCTTTTCTGAAAAAGTCAGTCAACGCACTGTCTCTGGACCACAAAGAGAAGAAAAAGACAAAAGGCAAAGATGCAGTTTCCGAGAGAAAAAAACACAAGCTTTCCTTTTGCAGAGCTAAAAAAAAATAATAATCGAGAATTCACTCTTTTTGATCCTTCACTGAACTTTAAAGCAAAGCTGTTTTTCAGGAACTTGCAATATTCTGTGTCAAGTGTAGTTTATTAACCCTACCCCTGCAAAGGAAGCACACGGAAACCTCTGTTGAAATAAAAATCATCATTTGTCTTCTCTGTTAATCCATCTTCAGAATTCTCTTACATCTGAGAAGCCCCAGATGACCTTCTTCGTGGGATGGTGCTACATTTCCCAAGGACTTGAAAGCCAGAAATTGAGATTAAAAAAAAAAAAAAAAGCAACAGCCCACGTGTAGCTATAGGAGCATGTAAGGGAGGGGAGAAAAAGAATGCCTACAAATTATCCTGCATGTCAGTGTCTATGTAAATTTCTGGAAGGAATGTGGCTGGTTGTCCAAAGGCCTGGTTTTCATCCCTTTTTCAAACACAAACTTTGTATGCAGGATCGGTCCATCCATGAAGTTGGTTGAGGTAGTTGCCTCAGGGCCCAGTCTTATGGTGAAAGGGCAAAACTGGGTGGGGGAAAGGCAGGAGAGAGGAGTAAAGGACCAGGTGGAGGTAGAGATGGCTGTAGCCTTTTCCACTGTATCCTAACCTCTGACCTAGGCTACAAAACCTGACAAGGGTCTCCTCAATTCTGCAGGCGCAAATCTAAGGAGACCTGTTGGTGCCACCTGACCACTACATTTGTTCCCTTCCTCTAAGGAGACCTGGCACTACTTTCCTGCCCAATAGATACAGCGGTTGCCATTTTGGTGCTGCACCCCTGGCCTCTAGGAAAGCTTAGGATTTGTCTGCCCAGCACCAGATTAGAGTTTGTCTTCATGACAGAAGACCTTGGGCAGATATCAAACAGACCCTCCTGACTAAGGACCTGGGAAACTATTGTAAAACCCTACAATCCAGAGTAACTACAGGAAGATGTAAGAGGCACTTACTCTGGATTGCTCTATGCATTTACCACAGGTTTCCCATAGGTGGCACCATAACTCCGTTGGTGTAAAAGGTCCCATAGTTACTCTGGATTGTAGCCTAGGTCGGTCAGTCTAACATCAGATAAAGGTAAGGTGGTAGGATGCTTCATCAAAGATAAAATCTTAAGACACATGATGAACAGGACATTCAGCACGGCTTCTGTAAAGGTAATCCTACAATCCAGAGTAATTATGGGAGCATGTAAGAGACATTATATGCACCCTTAGTTACTGCACTACCTAGTGAAAAGCTATAGGAAATTCATATTGCAATCCAGAGTAAATAGTTCTTACACCGGAGCAATCCATAGTTACTCTGGATTGCACCCTAAATCTTGCCTCACAAACAATTTAGAATTTTTTTAAAAGATCAACAGGTATGTGGATGCATGAGAACCTGTGGATTATATATCTGGACTTTTAGAAGGTGTTTGATATGGTCCCTCACCAAAGACTTCTGAGAAAACCCTACAAATGGGAATTAGAGGGAAGGTCCGCTCCTGATTAAGAAGTGGTTGACGACCAGGAAATAGAGAGAGGGTGCCAATGGGCAGTTTTCACAATGGAAAGAGGTGAAATGTGGTGTGTCCCAAGGAAATGTGGTGTGTCCCAGGTTGTGCTTTGCAACCTGTTCATAAATGATCTGGAAACTGGGATAAGCAGCAAAGCAGCCAAGTTTGCAAAGGACACTAAACTTTTCAAACTGGTGAATAATAAAACAGATTGTGAAGAGCTCTAGAAGGAGATCTCCAAACTAGCAGACTGGGCAACAAAATGGTAGATGTGTTTCAATGTAAGAAAATGTAATGACGTGCACATTGGGGCAAAGAATCAAAACTTTAGATACGTAAAGGCCAGTTGTGGCCCTCAGTGTGGCCCACAGCAGACCCCTCCATCAGCCCATTGGACAAGCCTCTAATATACTTTTACTGTATTTAAATTTATGTACATTTATTCAAATTTGAAATGTTAATTGTTTTTCTGGCCTCTGACACAGTGTCAGGGAGATGATGTGGCCCTCTTGCCAAAATGTTTCGACACCTCTATTGGGTTTTGAGTTGTCTGTGACAGCTCAGGAGAAAGACCTTGGGGTGCCCTGGATAGCTCAATGGAAGTGTTGACTCAGTGGTGAAAAAGGTTAATAGCATTCTTGGGTTCATTAGAAGAGATATTGAGAATAAAATAGCTAATATTATACTGCCATTATTTTAATCCATGGTAAGATTACAGCTGGAGTATTGCATCCAGACAATCCAGTTCTGTTTTCCGCATCTCAAAAAGGATATATAGGATGGAAATGATGCATAAGAGAGTGACCAAAATTATTATTTTTTATATTTTTATTATTAAAATTATTACACTTCCCTTATAAAGGCAGGCTACAGCTTTTGGGACTCTTCCATCTGGAAAAGTGGTACCTGAAGGGGACATGATTGAGACAAATAAAATTAGTCAGGTAGCCAAATAGAATGGACAGAGAGAGGTGCTCTTTTCTTTCTTACACAAAACCAGAACCCATCAACATCCATTGAAACTGAGTATTGGGAGAGTTACAAAAGAAACTATTTCTTTACCAAACATGTCTGTGGGACTCCTTGCCACAAGACGTGGTGACGGCATCTACCCGAGATGCTTTTAAAAGGGGATTGGACAAATTTCTGGAGAAAAAAATCCATCATAGGTTACGGGCCATGATTGGTATGCACAACCTCCTTATTTTAGATGTTAACTTCATTAGAATGCCAGATGGTTGGGAAGGCACCAGGCTGCAGGTCCCTTGGTGTCTTCTGTGCGCTTTAAATTATTTGGTGGGCCACTGTGAGATACATATAGGAAGCTGGATACATATAGGAAGCTGGACTATATGGGTCTTTGGCCTGAACAACAGGGGCTTCTTTCTTAAGGCAACTTGAAACCTAGGTGCAGACAAAAACCTATAAAAAATTCCGGTGATGATGCAGTTGTTCCAGTGGATTTTGAGCAGCATCCTGCAGTGGTGGGAGAGTCATGGATGCCTCCTTAAGTTAAGGGATCACTTGTTCCCCTACTTGGGGCTCAACTGCAGGTGCAATTGGCTCTAGAAAGTTGGAAAGGATTGGACTCTTAAATATTCAGTCCAAAACATTCTTCCTTGATATTCAGTCTCGCTGACCTCAGTGGGACGTGCCTCCAAGTAAACCTACATAGGACCAAGCTGCACAGGAGGTGTGAATGTATGCATCAACATGATGTTCAGTACTGTCACACTGTGCAATTGATGGCTTAGGAAAAAAATGCTTTTATTGATATGTTACTTATGTTATTTTAGCATGTTTCCAATAGCATCTTCCTCCTAAGAGAGGAAGATGTTTTCAATAGCATTTTCCTCTTAAGAGTATGAGAATGTTTCCAGTAGCTTCTTCCTCTTAAGAGTATCTTCCGCTATGAGTATCTTAAGAGTATCTTCCTCTTAAGTGTATCTTCCGATACTCATCCCGAAATCCCAAGGATATTCAGTTCTAGCAAATCATTGTATCAATGAGTGACCAAATCTTTGGGGAAAAAAATTAACTGGATAAAAAACAAGTTTAAGATTCTGCAAGATCCTTAAAAAAAAAGAAAAGGGAAAATAATACAGTACCGAAAAGCCAGCATCACATGTGTGGATTTTGAAAATTTGATGGCAGATCTGAATTGTTTAGAACAATTGTGACAGCAAATATTCAAATGTCCCTTGACTAGCTTCTGTGACAGAAGGTTTAACTTTTACAGCAGCCGAGCAGCCGACTCGAGTGATCCAGCCAGAGGACACGTCACATAATTTTAAGTGGTATCCCTGGAGGAAACGACAGACTGAAACTGCTTGAGTGACCTTGTTTCACTGTCCACACACTGTGTGACTGTGAGCTGGCCCTGGCATGTGGGAAGATTCAGATCAGAAAAGCCCTCACTCAAACCTCCATCTCGCCTACTGTGATTAAAGAGGCTGAAAAAGATAAAGGGTTGCCAGTTTTTGTAAAGAGTTTCTCCACGTTAGACCACCATAGCCCCCCTCCTCCTTTCCAAAACCTTTGTTGCTGCATATTTTTGAAACAAATAATCCTGGTTCTTCATATAAAGTTCTTCTAAAAAGTGTCTACACGTCAACAAAGGGCTGTATAATGTGAAATTGAAAGTCTCTGAAATAACCTTGGATAGGAAGAGTGATCTGGAAAGATCTGGGGAATTTGGCGCATGTGAAAATTTATTCAACAAGTACAGAAGGCAAGAAATCTCAGTTTTAAAAAAAGACATACAGTGCAATCCCAAGCATGTCTACTCAAAAATAAAGTTCCATTATGTTCAATAGTACTTACTCCCTGGAAAGTGTGGTTAGGATTGCAGCCTTAACAACACATACGTGTTTGTTATAAAGAAAATATTCAAGATCCTAAAAATCTGCTGAATGCAATCCTTTCTCAAATAGGAATGGGCCAGCAAATTTATATATACCTTCTATTATGCTTTAATTCTATAGAGTACTGGTATGGGTTTACAGGTGTCCCTCATTATCCACTAGCGTTCCATTCCGGAACCGTGGATTAAAAAACCATATATAAAGAAAACAATTGAAAAATATGTTTGAAGACCCACTTTCAGGTTTCCTGCTCCTCTTTTGTGTCTAACTGAATAAGGTAGTGCCTCACTATCTGAAGAGGTTTGATTCTGGGAATGAAAAATGGAATGATTGCTTGCACAATGACCTCTCTACAATAGTAGAAAGGCAGCTTTTAAAAACTGAGTTGCAGTGGCCATTTGTGTTGAGTCAAATCCGTATATAAAAAATTCATGTATAACAAGGTTTGACCTGTACTGGTAAGACATTGCAGGCAGGTGAGAGGGACTGAATGGGCATAGAGGGGCAAAATTGGGAGGGGAGTTTGACACCCCTATATAATTTGGGGTGCCAACTGCACCCTACCTTGGGTGGGCAGGTGGGTCTGCAGGTGAGTGGTGCACTCTGCATGCCTTAGGACTCTTCCCCCAGCACGCCGACTACCATCACCCGCTTGAAAGGAAGAAGGTGAGCTGCGGGGGGGGGGTGGACCCTCAGATGTACCCTCTAACCCCAGTGAGTGCACAAGCAGTGCCAGCTGGACCACTTCTGGACTGCTTCAGCACAATGGATAGAGAGCTCCCATTTTGAGTTGTGGGGGCTGGGCAGGGAGAAATTTGTCACCCCGCTACCTGATGGTACCCAGGGCCCGTAACCCCCAATCCACCCCATGGGATGCCACTGAATGGAAGAAAATTGAATTGAGCAAAACAACTTGAAATTTACAGTGCCAATATGATAGCGTAGGTTGGCCTTTTTAGTAATTGAAATAAAAGCCATTGTTCTTTAAATGAAGGAAGATAGCAAAGTGAATCCATTCTTCAGTCCATATCTTTCCGCATTTCTTTTTCACTCGAGAGCTTAGTTGTTTACCATTATCATATCTTTATTGAAAAATAGAGAACAGAAGAATGGAATATTTTAAAGGCATCCTTCCCTGCATTGACTCCCCCTGTACATTTACTGGCAGGCATAACACTTTATAGTTGTTTATAGCTGATTAAAAGGAAAATCAGATGTAGAACACTTACACACTTCTCTGAAATAAAATTTGAGAGAAGAAGAACCATGTGGTAGGAAATAATTGTACCACAAATGCATGTCATTATTGCTTTTCTTTCTGAATGTTAAGCTTTAAATTTATTGGCAGAGCCTGGAGTTGCTCTTCAACAAGCACTACCTAATGTCATTCAGTATTTGTTTCATTCCCAAGGCAATTCCCATGAGACTTCACATCTCCTGCAAGAAGGTCCAAATGCTACATTGGGTCAAATTGATCCAATCTGCAGCGAGTTTAAAGTTCAGAGCTGGCCATTCCACAATCCATGCAATGACTAGATCAGTGGTTTTCAAATACTGGCTGAGGGCTGGATTTGGCCTGCGATGGGCTTCTAACCAGCCCTTGGTCAACCTCTGATCCCCTTAGAGCCTCTGACCAAACACAACTGGAGCTCTGATAGTGGGATGGGGGAAATGGGGGTTTATTAAAATGTCTGCTTTATAATTACCCTGCGTGTGTTGGCGTTTGCACAAATCCTGGAAATTTGAGCTCATTTATTCATTAATCGAAGTTCCACTTCTAATCTGTTTATTTAAATTTTATATTTAAAATATTTCCGCCAATCCTCAATTCTGTGCCAGACATTTGATGTGGCAGTTTTGTCAAAGAATTTAGAGAACCATGATCTAGACTGATTGTACTAGATTGTGCTGTGTTTGTGATTGATCTATTCTGTGTCACAGACTGCGTTTTGGAGTTTCCCCAGTTGGTCACAGACTTTGGACACAATCCAGAAGTGCACTTGATTTTCCCTTTCTATCACTGGGCTGAACCAACTGCAAGATGGACCACCCTAGTTATCCTGGAAAAGGCTTGAGGCAGCCTAAGGCAACATAGGCAGCCCCAAGACAGGTGGACCTGCTCTGCCCTAACTGGGGCAGCCTAGGCGGTTCAGGAGCAAGGTGACCATATGACTGAAAAAACCCAGATTTGTCTGGATTATTAGCCTTCTACATTCCTACATTTTGGCTTAATTGTCCTACATTTTGGATTCGTTTTGAAACTTTGCGATAGTGCACAGAACCCCATCATGCCATATGTCATTGGATTTGTATCGAAGAGCAGAATCCAATGCAAAAAAGTTTTGAGATATCTCCTTTCTATCAAAGGTTATGGCCAAAAAACTGAAAAACAAAAAATTACACTTTTTGGCAATTTTTTTAGGCAGGTAGGAATTTTGGCCTTGGGGTTCAGAAATTTTGGGTTTGGCATCTGGACACCCTGTTAAGGAGAGGCTTGTTGGGGGCATGCTTAGCATTGCCAAGGGTGGAGCAGTTACTCCTTATCCAGAGTCTGTTTCCTGGGCAGAAATGCCCTCTTCCAGCTCATCAGAGTTATACCATCACAAGAGCAGATATAGTAATGAGTAGACCCATAGGGGTCCCTGATAAGGCAGAGTAAGAACGGCAGTGTTGACCAAAAATCTGAGCTTTTGGCCAGCCTAGCTGCAACCCCTGCCTCTCAACCTCAGGATATGGCACAACTACAGCAGTCACTAACCTATGGATACAGCAGGCCACTCCAAGAAGCTCCCTGTATTCACTGTAGATTGTACTGGCAGTTTCATCAGGGACTCCTTATAATGCAGGCACCACAGCTGTTCCTTGTTCAGTGTGATCTGAGGGGGGTCTCCTCAGGAGTAAGCCCTCCCCAGGTGCTCCTTACTTGTGCCTACTGAGCATGCTCTGGAGCAGTTATGGGCAGCCCAGGCTTCCTGATTCTCAGCATAACTTTCTGCTCTGGATACAGAATAGTTGTGGCAGCCCAGCTAGGGCTCTCCCCATTGCCCTTACTCTGGATAGTGGTTTAGGTGTCCATTCTGTTACTTTTAGTAGGCCAAAGAGACAGGGTGGTTTCTGAAAAGCAGTGCACAGCAGCCTCCTTTTGGCCATCTAGGGAGAAAGAAGCTGCAATGCAGCTAATTTATTTATTTACTGTGTCCAGAGTTTTGGGGGACTTTCCAGTGTTTGGGGGACTTTCCAGGGACTTTCCATTGGGGGACTTTCCAGTGTTGCTTGGGATAAGCCCAACTGCTGAAAATCTCATTTCCATAGTAGTCTTTGAAACTCTTTCCATGTACCACCTTTTGATGTAGCTAATTTCAACCTGTGTGCCATGGCTCACTGCTATGCTGCTAAAGATCGGCAGGTGTGGCACAAGAATTTGGAGCATCGTGTTGAAAAATGCTGAAAAAATGTTCCCAGTCCTGTGTCACTGTTTCTTGGCCAACTATCTGTATTAATGAATTGTCCCTCTTCCCCTGCCAGCTCTACTTCTTGAGAAACAGAGATACAGAACCCATCGCAATAGAGCTCAGTGTGCCATGAGAAGAAAAATACTTATTTGCAGAGAAGAAACAAGGGTCTTGCAAGCCTGGGAAGAGAAGGGCTACTGCACTGCTCTACCTATGCTCTAATAGTAGCATGTACTATTGCTACAATAGTAGCAATGTGCATGCTACTATTGGACTGATGGCCACTGAATCACAGTTAGTTTTCCACCACTTTCGGGTCCTTATATCCCAGCCCCAAGTAATTGCAGTCTTCTCTGACTTATCTATCCTACAAAATTGTCTGTGCTGTTAGTCAGGTGTCCATGTGAGTGGTGGAACCCAGCGCTGTGGACAAGGCTGCTAATAGTGGAATGCTGTCCGCCCTTACACCTAGCCCTTCTTGGACAGATGTACGACTGATCTAAGATTTGATCTGTTGATTGGTCATCAGTTTCCAAACAGATATATATTCCCTATTCAGGAACATTATGCTGACCTTCAGCATTGGAGAAAACTTCAGTTATGAGATTTACTTCTGAGTAGACCTGCAAAGGATTGGGCTGCAAGCCTCACTTTTAAGAGTTCCTGGCACTTACCAATAGCAAGTTCCATATATCCCACATTTATGTTCTGCATTTCTTGTGATTTGGAATAACAGCTGATTTCCCACATTCAATGTCAGTTTGTGATGTGCATCAGTCTGTCCCATCATGTAGCAAGATGCATGGTTATGGCAAAATCTATTGCTTTAATTGCATTTAATGCCCAAGGGCAGCCAGTCAATTAAAGTCTAGAAACTGAATCATGACTGATTCATGACATTCTTAGATGTCTTCATCAGATGATACACTTCAGCCATTTTTTCTTCAAAAATGATACACTTTTGCCACACTAAAGCCATTATTTTATTTCTTTATTATTATTATTTTTAATTCTAGTTCTACCTTGTGGTGATTGGAAATCTGGCACTGTAAGATGATTAAGTTTTGCATAAATTGGGATGGCGATGAACGATTAAACAAAGACATATTTTTGTGCGGCATTAAAGCCTCCAATGATTAATTAAGGGCACAATGCCAAAACAAGTGTCTTTGTTTAAAATGCAGTGGACAAGACAGGCTTGGGAAAGTTGATGTCTTAAGTAGGCGCCACAACATGCTTTTAATTATGTTCAGGAAGAAGAACAAGAACGGGAATTGCCAACTGTTTGGAAAGATAATTTTTTTCCCAAAGAAAGATTAGAATTAAAACAACAACAACAAACAGAGCATTATTGATTTAACATAAATGCCATTTGTTGGGCCTTTTGTAATTTCCTTATTAATGTCATCATTCTGGAGTTCATATGCTCCCTTCTGTTAAAGCATTTGGCACCGAGTCAGCTTCTAGCAATATGATACAGTAAACACAGAGCGACTGCTCATATGAAAATGTTTTATTTGCTGTAACTGTACCAGCAAGCAGGCACTGCAAGTCCTAAATTATTCCAGCCATTTCACAAGCTGATTTGAGAGGAAGGAGCAGGAAGCCATTTTTGGGGGGGGAGGGGGGGTTCCTGGGGGGAGAATGCACAGGCGGTGCACATGTGCATGCTCATCACTGTGGAGCCAAAGCTGTCAACTGAAAACAAAGTCCAAAGTTCAGGCAACACCAGTTCTCTATAGTTCCTTGTCAAGTACGTTCTGACTTTTGAAATAAAACAGACCTGAACCAGAATCAACAGCAGAGGGTTTGCTGTATCACTCATTCCTTTGTCATACTTGGTGCTGCTGATGGTTTTGAGTCGTGGTCTGATGTAAGCACAGCTTTCCAAAGCCAACATTTTGGATGACAGTGTTTTTCAGGATGCATGGTAAAAGCAACAGCTGAATCCAAAGACTGGAAGTTCTGCTTGCCCTCCATGTCAACAGCCAGTTGGACCAATTGCACTAAAATGGGCCCCATACCTAAGGTATACCATACACATATGGCCTCTTTTTCCAGGACATGTCCTCTTTTTTTAGCCCTGTGTCCTGGAAAAACCTTCATTGTTCTTTTTCTTGTGTTCAGGCAATATGTAATTAATTCTTGTAATGAATAAATTATCTACAATTAATTATATGTAATAGATTTAAATTTAATAATATAGTGTTTAAATTAAGCCCACGAAAGCAACATAAATGTGTGTTTTGAGCTTTTATTTTCTCATGTCCTACATTTTTCTTGTGGATATTTTTTGGGGGGGAGGCAGTTCTCTTTTTTGGTAATGATATCTGGTTTTGGTAATGATATGCTAATGTAGAGGTGAAGACAGGGACAGCCCAAGATTGAGCCCATCATTTTCCTTTAATGTCCTCTTTACTTCCTTCTTCGTTCCAACTCCCATCTTTCTTTCCACATATAGTTGTATGTGCAAAGGAAGAAGAGGAAGAGGAGGTCTTGGAATGGTTCTTTCTCTGGTTATTGAATAGCAGGAGTGGTCACCTTGGCGGGTATGTCCTCTCCTGCTGTTCTCACAACAACCAGGTGAGGCAGGTAAGACTGGCCCAAGGTCATCCAGGAAACTTCATGACGTAGCAGGGATTTTAACCTGCATCTTCCAGGTCTAAGTTCTACTCTCAAACCACTTCATCATCTTGGCTCTTAATGAATACTTAAGTGGGTTACATAGATTAATCAGCTAACTCAGTATTTCTGTACAAACTGTATACACCTTTGATTACCTTCAGTTACTTAGACTGAAAAAACATGATTTCATATTCTTTTAGGAGATCAGAATCAGTCTCCCCTTTTATAGTATGAAATTGCAGATATTTACCGCCATACACTCAATGATCATTCCAACCAAAACAAATAAAACACTGGTAAAATCATTATCCTATGAACGCTTTGTGTGATTCCTGACAATTCTTCTACACCTTGCAGTGAACAACAAATGATACTGAAAGTGTCAGAAACTATATTGCAGCCCTGAAATTATTTCACAAAGAACTTTTTCAACTTATGAGGTGAATGCAAAACCTCCTATATGTATCAGACAACCTTGAAATAACATCCTAAGAGTTTCATTTCTACTCTTGATCTTAATGTAGAAATGTCCTATCTGTCAAATGGCAACTCCATAACTTAATATCTGCCACATTTTCCCCATAAGCCTTCTTATGGCACAGCCATGTGGCTGTGTAATAATTTCTATCTTTGATCTGAATACCAAACACTTTATTTTCGTCAGGAAACGGATCGTTTTGGAACAAGCTTTACTGAGATGCCAACACTTTGTAGCAATGAACTATGGATCTCAATTAAAACATTAGTGGGTCCTTCTTTGCGGCAAAGGCACTGGTGCTTCCGGGTGAGCAGAACGACCTTACAGAGCTCATTGGTGTCAGTTCCTGCAATTTTCAAGGGTGGCTTGTAATTATATGGGCCAGCACCAAAGGAATGCAAAGGCCTCTCTTGTCTTTCCTTACTTGGGGATTTACAAACATCACACCTATTAGCCTTAATGAGAGATACCCGTGTAAATCTCCCAGCTACAGCAGGGAGACAAAAACCCGCATGACATTTTCTTGCATATTCCTTGGTAATTGTACTAGAAGTTACCGAGCCAGTTCAAAGATTAATTATCAGGTAACATACAGTTCTCATTATTTGTGTTTCTCGGGCAGACATTAAGAGATAATTATCCCACAAGCCTATGATGTATGCAGGTTTATTACAGGATTATTGTTCCTCAGAGAAGCTATAGAAACAAATTGGGTTGGGGCTACTCTCTAGGGGAGGCTTGTGACTTATAGCAGCAGGGAACGTGCTGTGAGTATCTCAGTCCTCAGAGTGGGGTTGGGCTGTTGGATTCTGACTGGGGAGACCTGGTTCAGAACCCAACCAGCCATTAAACTGATTCAGGGCTTGATCCAGACTAGCCAGTGCCAGCCATCCATTGACACTGAACATCACAAACATGGTATAAAGCACATTAGTGTTGTTCAGTGTTGGTGCCAGTTTGGTGCCAGTCCTTGCTGAGCCAATGCCAGTTGGAAGCCCAACACACATCATTCTAGTGCTGCACCATGGCCCTCTGTGATGCTGCCATGTCCATAGATGATACATCTATTGATGACTCTGAGCTGAAACAACTAACAAAATGAAATTCACTGAATACCAGTTTCTAAGGACAAGCAGAGCTTATCACCTCTTTTGTGTGCTTCCTCTTCTGTCTTATGCAAGGGATTTGCTCCACTGTGGTTTGGCAAGAATGAGGAACAGATAAGTAGCTCTTGAGGCCGTGGGATGTCAAATGGCTTTGTACAAGACAGGACTCAGGATTGTGGCTATAAGGTACATTCTAACCAGTTTAGGCCAGTACAACTCATTCATCTCCCTGTTCCTGAGATGGCATAGTGAGTCTGGTGCATGTCTGTGCACTGATCCACCCTTCCCAGGAGTGGAGCAGAAGTGCATTATGGAACTTTTGTGCAATGGCATAGCTAATGATCATGTAGCCTGGTGCAAAGCTCAAAATGTTGCCCTGGAAGTAATGTCACAACTGGAAGTGATGTCATTCTAGGGTACTTTAAAAAAATTTATTTCCTCTGCAAGAACAAAATCAAATTTAATTAAGTAAAAAAGAAAAAGAAAATTGTGTCTCTTATTGGTTAGGGAAACTGGTCTGGGGGAAAAAGGAATTGATCATCTTTTCCTGCTAAATAGAAGAGGATCACCACTTAGAAGTTCCTGTATACCCAATTAGCATGCGTAACTGTATTATGATATATGTACAGAATATGGAAATGAGAGCTGATTCATATTAATATCTTAGTTCCATACAGTATCAGAATTACATCTCATTGGTTCTCAGAGCAATCAGTATCATGGGAACATTTGATTTTTTAAAATTCACTTTTTTCCATAGGCTTTTATATTTTTATTTTCTGGTTAATTGGCCATAACTTTTGATAGAATATAGATATTACAATGCAGTTTGTTTCATTGCATTCTGTATAAAATTGCCTTTTCAACAATGCATAACATGATGGTATTATCTTTCATACATACCCCATTTTTCACAACTTTAGCCACTACTTCAAGCTCAGCTTGTAGCCCCCCAAAAGGTTGTAGCCCAGTGCAACTGCGCCCACTGCATCCCCTAGCTGTGTCACTGCTTTTGTGACATTCTCAGGCCACCACAGGACTTGTGCTGGGACTGGCCTAACTGGGGTTAGGATTGCAGCTACAATGATCACTGCCAGGACTCTCAATGCTAGTACAGTGCAAAGCACTCATTGCAAAGCATTCATTGAGTGCTTTGCTAATTAGAGGATAACTGCTAATTTGCTAATTGCCCTTTGCTAATTAGTGAATAACTGTGACCTTCTGCCTTTGGGTTTAGGACAAGTCAGCTTGTCTGACTCAAATAGGTTCACAGGCCAAAGTCATCACTCAGTAGGTGAAGGAGGAGCTGTACAGATATCCCCCACTTATTAGATGGGTTGGGAAGGGAGCTCCATCCATAAGTGAAAACCACTGAAATTGGAACCAAATCGTTTTTAGTTTTAAAATATTTCTTCCAATTTGTTTTTTACTAGCAAACTACAAATGCCTGTCCCTTGAAAATTCCTTTTTCCGCACAAAGTTTTCTGCAAATGGATTCCCCACTGCTATCTCCTACCACAAATGCTTCATTAGTTGGAATATATGCCTTATCAGGGACGTGGGGTCCAGGGTTGGCAGGTGAGGCAGAACTGCTCCATCATAGTATGTAGAAAAGCACTGCAGCCACACCACCCATTTATACTTGAGGAGGTGGTCCTTATACTTGAGAAAATGAGCATAAGGAGAGCTTCCTCAGGAGTAAGGAGAGCTTCGGGAATAAGTGGTTGGAGCAGCTGCAGTTCTCTTTCATGGATAACAATGGGGCAGTTCTGCCTAACCTGCCACCCCCTCACCACGTACCCTTGTCCCAAATGGCAACAGACTGTTATGCCATTACTCAAAAGTCAAGCCATCTTGTACAGTACCACCTAGTGCCTCATATGCCAAAACAATTAACATCACATACTTTCTAACAATTTCTGCCAACCTAGCAGTTTGAAAGCATAAGAACATAAGAACCTCCACTGGATCGGGCAACAGGCCCTCCTAGTCCAGCTTCCTGTATCACACAGCAGCCCACCAGAGACCTTGGGGAGCACATAAGACACCTGCATCAAGGTGCCCTCCCCTGCATCTGGCACTGATAGTACCACAAATAAGTAGCACCTGGAAAATAGGAAGTACCACATCAGTGGGAAGGTAATGGCATTCCATGCGCCTTTGGCATTTTGTCATGCCAGCCACATGTCCATGAAGATTGGATAACGTTGGCCATTCAATCTTGTAAGGGGGTAAGGACTGCCCTTAGAATCAGACCACAACTAGCAGGGCAACCAGTAGGGGACACCTTTACCTTCTTAACTATTGGATTGACCTTAGCTGTACTTTAGTTACATAATTAGGATTTTACTTTAAAAGACTGTGTCACTGCAAACTTTTTTGCTTTGCTGCATCTTTTTGTTTCTCTTTCATTTACTGTGCATAGCTGTGTGTATTGGTGTGAATGGGTTGATCCAGATCAGAATTGTGGTGCATGGGAAGGGAGTTTAACCCATTCTTCACAGGTTCCCCCCCCCCCCAGCTACTGTCTGCTCTGGGAAGTGAAGTGCCATTTGTGCCTGTATTGTCCCCACGAGGTTACATAGCAGTTTGGGATAAGTTTGTTTCAGGAAAATGGACTTAAAGAAAATGATAAATCATATCCCTTGCACCGCAAACCTACCCTACAATCCAGAGTAACTACGTGTACCCATAGTTACTGCACCACCTAGTGAAAACTAGTGCAATCCAGAGCAAATTGTTCTTACACCAAAGCAAGGACTCCCCGTAGTTACTCTGGATTGCGCCCTAATCTATATCCTCAAATCTCTCCAGCTATTATGTTAGAAAAAAATGTTTCACATGTTATTGTGGTTTACTTGTCTTACTCTCAGTTTTGCCATGATCTGTAAATTAATTGACTAGTACAACTCTAATACATCTTGGATGTATAGAAGGGGAAGGTACGGTGAAAGGCAGTGTGTAGGAATTGTGTGTGTATTTTTAATCTGGGCTTTGGAAATATTCCTCAGGTATTAGTCACACCCACTTCACATGCACAACTGTAGAGATGCAAACTGCATCCCGCAATTTAAATAAGCCTTCTTTTTGTGCCGTGCAAACACGTGTGGATGGGAGGGAAGCAAGCAAAGGAAAATGGAGCATTCTCTCCAGATACAGGGAGGATCAAGCAGCATCTCATTAAAGACCACTTCAAAGATCAGCCCTTCATTTCCATACAAACAAGTTTAAATTATCTTGTGTGAATCTGCTGTTAGCGCTTGCACTGTTCCATTATGCATGATCCCTGGCTGTTTGTATCATGAATATCTGCACAGTGCTCCATTAGCGATTTTCAGTGTTGTGCTAAAGCTTTTGCAAGTGGTCACGTTATTAGGTTAAAGTGCTATATTTTTGCATATTTTGCTTGCCTCCATGCATTTGTCATTATGTCCGATACAAACCCAAGCATTTGGCACTGCATGTGCAAATGCGTCCCAGGTTCACACACCTTTCTCTTTGGTTAATTATTTTATTGTACTGCAAAGCAAGGCTGAAATTCTAGGCTCATCTGGTTGGAACTAACTTCCTTTCAACTCAGAGAGACTTCCTTCTACTTAGAAGTAAGCTACATAGTATAAGTTGTCAAGGCACACCTTCAGATTTTTGACAAGCACACTGCACTGCTAGCTGGGGCTCACATCCCCCAAAGGCCCTGCTGGTAAATCATGGGTCTTCAAACGTTTCAGCCAGAGGGCCACATCAAACACCTGGCATGGTGTTGAGGGATAAAAAGAATATCTATATATATAAAAACTGAAAAGTCACTGACTAACTGATTCACTCACTCACTAACTGACTGACTCATCAATGCCTCACCAAAACTGCTGGACCTAAAAGCGTGAAATTTGAGGTGTTCCTTCCATGATGGAGGTACCCACTAAGAACTGGTTTTCAGAAATTCCAACTGGAAGGGGGTGAAAAAGGGCATGATGCCTTTTCCTCCCTCTACTTTGCATTGAAGAATCCCTTACTGAGGGATGCTCTGCCTGAAATTTAACCCTTAAGGGGCTGAAAAGGGGTGCAACTTGTTTTTGTCCTATTTTTAACATTGAAGACTGATCACCATCCAGCCAATTTGGTGCCCAGTGCCTGATGCACTGAAAGGGAGGGTGCACTGGGGGGGATGGTGAGCAAGGGTGTGTGTGCAGGGTGTGTGTGTTGTGCATGGGCCGGATGATGCTCATGGGAGAGTGATGTGCATGGGAGGGATGGTGCGCATGGGAGGGAATGTTGCGCATGGGGGGAACGTTGTGTGTGGGGGGTTAATGTGCATGGGGGTTGATGCGCATGGGGGTTTTGCTATGCAATGGGGGATGGCGTATGGGGAATATTTTATTCCTGCAACATGGGTACATTTTGGGTAGTTTATAAAATTGAAGAGTCACTGACTGACTGACTGAATGGCGGCCAAAACCCCTATTCTTAGAAGCAGCAAATTTGGGAAGGTATTCCTTGCGTGATGTAGGCACCCACAAAGATCTGATTTTTAGAAATTCAACCTCAAAGTGGGTGAAAAGAGTATACTATCCCTATACTATCCAGTATACTGTCCCTAAACTTAACATTCATCCCTATACTTAACATTGAAGACTGCCTGATTCACTGACTCATCAAAACCCATCCCAAACCTTTCCCAAATTTCCTGCTTCCAGGTCTACATCAGCAGTGACACCAACAAGATGAGACACTAATGGAACTGCTAACGGAAGCAGATTTCCTGCATTTGACATATAATTATGCATTCACCTTAATGAAAAACCAGTTTTGTGTTTTCAAATGTACACATGTGTGTTTTAAAAAGAGGGAAAGGAAAGGGAACATGAGAATGTAAGAAAGATGTCCATTCTACTTTGTTTTCCAATTTTCACATGCCTGGATTTGACTGACTTTTCATTTTCACCTTTTGAGGGGTATTAAGCTGCTGAAAATTAAATTAGAAAGTATGATATCCTGCTGTACATTTTTAAGGCATTTGTAAAGAATTTTGGTATTTTTTGCAATTTGTTTTTATTTCTTCCGTCTGCTTTATTTGGAAATGCATATTCTACATACTTTTCTGCTGGAAATTAAGATGGGCTGAAGTGCTAAAATAAAAGCAAAATAAAAAACCAAAGAATCCACCTACATACAATCAAATCACATAATACGAAGTTGTAATTTCAACATCAGTGAAGCGTCCAACAAAACAAACAACAGAGCATCCGCCTACATATAACCAAATAATCCGGACTTGTAAAATCAACATCAGCAAAGCATCAAACAATATACAGTCCAAAACACACAGAATTTATCCCTGTAAACTTGGCAGGCTCCTATTTGGAAGAAGTTCCACTGATGTGGTGCAGTGATTATAAAGTCCCTGCACTGAACTGCCACCATTACGACTTCATGTGACATCAACATAGTGACCAGCCATGGAGAAGCATAACACGACAGACACCTGTTACTTAACAAGAATTGATCATTTTGGAAAGTTCAGGACTTGGAGGACTTCAGTACATCCCCTGCAGAATCTAGCTTGCTACAATTTGGCCTGGGGGTCAGTTTCCAGAATTTGGGGCTAGCTGATCTATATGATAAAGTCAAAATCATTTTTATGCTAGTGTTGTTAACCCTCAAGGGTTGGTGCCAACAACATCAGAGATGCAACATGTCACTTATAGGAGCCACAACAAACATTAATGGGATCTTCTAGATTAGCAAAAAAAAACAAACAAAAAACGTAATGACTAGGAATTACAATCATGTGATTTTCAGCAGAGCCTCCAGGAATTCCCAACATTATACTATGTCTGTCTGTCTATTGAGGGAGAGAGGGAATAATCTCCAGAATGTCTTGAGAGGCAGTAAGAAATGGCTGCCCTCCAGGTGGCTGAGCAACGTGGCAACAACTGAGTCAGCTTGGAAGGTGGTGGTGGTGGCAGGTTTGCTCACTTATTTTTCTGTAAAGCTCCTTCATTCCACTCTACAGTGCAACTACCGAACCAACCTAGCACATTGTCATATCACCAAGATCAAAGTCTGTTGGTCTTGGCTCCACCATCCTGTTGTCATCTGGGGTCAACCTGGCGTATTGCTTCTCAAGGCCTTGCCAAGGTACCGGAACATTTGCACGCAAAAGATTGGCAACCCTACAGAATGTCCATGCTAAGAAGCTACACCTCCAAAGAAAGGAATTAATTGCCTCCTTAAATCAGTTGAACAAATCAGATGTGATTTAAAAAAAAATTGCAAAAAAAGTGAGTGCATTTTTATTTGGGGCAGGATGGGGGGTGGGGGATGGAGCCTGAGTTAACACTCCTATTATTCTCCATCCCATGGAAAAAGCAAATCCTATTTTGCCTGTCATTGCCGTAGGTAGGGGAAAAAATCCTTTCATCCACCGCTAGCTGTAAACATTCCCTTCCCTTCTGGGATCAGGCCTCGGTTTCCCATCCCGCGCAGAAGCCATTTTCTAATACTAATGTTTTATACACACATCTCAGATACAATGCGAACTCCCCCAACCCCAAAGGCAACAGGGCATTCGTTTATAGTAAATCAGAAGTGTCACCCTTGGCAACCCACAGCACTGAAACATTTATTCAGCTTCACGTTGCTGGCACTTAGAATTATTTCTTTCATGCCTGATAGCCAAATTACAATATGGCAGGTTTCCCTGGAGCCACTGGATCATTAGTGCCAGCTCACAACATACTTTCAACTGATATGGCATCGTATGTACAGCTGCCAATCAAAAAATGGGAAATGCAAATGAAGGTGGGCCCATTGGTGTTCAATTACTGTACAGTGAGCTCCTTACAGCTCCGCTTAATGACTGGCAGTTATAGCGTTGAGTGGAAGGAAGAGGAGAGAACACAGGAAAGAATTCCCCCCCGGGGAAGCCAGTTAAGAGTGCAAGAAGTTTTTACATTTGATTTCCATATTTATTCATTTTTTCGCCCCCTCCCTCTGTGTGTTTCTAAACACGGGGCCGAAAAAAAAAATACTTAGCATCCCTTGTTATACAAATACGGGAGCTTGTCAGTTGCGTCGGCTGCCAAGCCCACATCAGTTAAGAAGAAGATGAGGGATTTTGCAATGTTCCTTTTCTCAAGAAAGTGTGAAGTTTCAGCTTCGGCAGAATGAACCGTGTATTAACCTTTCCCAAACAGCTTGTCTGTGGGCAATTTTAGTTGCTGAAAATTGCTCTTTCGCAAACCCGATAACCTCCCTGCTTTCAGTCGGAGTCTGTTGAGGCTGCACTGGCTCCTCAAACTCTTCCACTAGTTCTTCAGATTTCAATTCTTCAGCCATGCCAATTATGCCCTTTGTACCAACCACTGGGCATGGAATATTTATTTATTTATTTATTTATTTATTTATTTACTTACTTACTTACTTACTTACTTACTTACTTACTTACTAACTCCCAAATCCAGAGTAACTAAGGGAGCACCTAAGAGGCATTATGTGCACCCGTAGTTACTGCTCCTCCTAGTGAAAACCTATGGGAAATTCATATTGGAATCCAGAGTAAATTGTTCTTACACCAGAGCAAGGACTCCCTGTAGTTACTCTGGATTTTGCCCTTACTTACTTATTTACTTATTTTCTTACTTATGTAGGGCGGGCTCCTAACAAATTTAGTCTGGCCTAACTCACCTGACATATCTTCCCGTGGTGGTGTCAGGAGATTGGTATATACCTATACACTGGTCCAACCCTTCTCATGTGGGGGGCTAAAGTACATTATGGCACTTTTTGTTACACCCCCAGATCAGCACAGGACATATGCCTGAGTTTATACCAGTCTAATTGGAGCTTAGGATTGCAGCTTGACTTATAAAAGGTGGAATCCTAACACAGGCTGGCACATCTCATCAGTCTTCCTATTCCTGGGGTGATGTAGGGAGGCAAGCACATGTCTTTGCACTGGCATAACCCTCCCCCAGGAGTGGCACAGAAATGTCTTAACATTACTTTTGTGACACCCCCAGGTCACCACAGGACTTACGTCAGGGCTTACTTCTAGTGCTGAAGAGACAAGTCACTCTGACTTTAAATGTCTTGTCTCTGGCTGCAGTTGTTGCACCAACTGGGGGAAAAATGGCGGTGCATTATTTTACATCTTTTTTGCACCATGGAGTTAAAATGTATTATCAATTAAGGAAATAAATACTAAATAAAACTCTGTATGTAGAACCATAATTGTAATATGTATCTGAAGATATCAGCATAGTAACATTTAAGAAAGGTGGAAGTCAAAATCAATTTGGGCTTTTTTTTATGTTCTTTTTTAAAAAAGCTATTAACAGTGTATTTTATGCAACGGATGCAAATCTGCTGCCATTATCCAAACAAGAATGCAAAAGACAATTTAATACATACAACATCATCATTTATATGCCAGGAAGATGAGCCTTACTTTAGTGTTCCGCATTGCTCAAAGATAAAAGTCATTTGCCTTTTTAAAAACCTCCTGCATACCTGCTCATTATACAACCTTATGTAAACCTTATTAGAAGGAACACATTAAATGCAGGAGAGACTCAGCAGGAGTCAACTCTTGAAACATTTACTGCTTACTCCAGTCTAAAGAATTGTCTGTACAAAGATTGTAGCTCTTGAAAGCTGACCCAAGGACAAGAAATAGCAAATAGTTGAATAGTTTGCTCTCTCTCTCTCTCTCTCTCTCTCTCTCTCTCTCTCTCACACACACACACACACACACACACACACACACACTCAGAATGAAGAACATTCAGCCCTAGATGTAATTGCACAATTTTCCACACCCGTTATATTAATTTTCATAAGAATGAATTTTTCTTTGGTTGTTTTCCATTCTTATTGAAATGATCCTCATGTGAATAAGAGGCTAAGACTTTTTAAGAGCCATTTCTTAAGCAATGAGTAAATAAATACATTTACTCTGTTCAGTGCAAGAAAAATTACATTCAATTGTTCGTTTTAACAAAAAAATCCATCCTTTTTGTTCCTTCCTTGAATGTATTTGACAGAAAAAGACAGGCTGGCAACACTCGGGTAAGAACATAGTATTTTTAATGGACACAGAGAAACTTTGGCTGAGATCAGGATCCAATGCTCTCATATGCTTGGGGCTTCCTTTCACTGAACCAGACCACTGGTCTTCCTAACTCAATTTGGTTTGTATGTTATGGAGAAGCTGTTGAGGGTTTCAGACACAGGCCTTTCCCATCCCTCCCTGTGACAGTTAAGGACTGAAATGGAAATCTTCCCCTTTTGCTCTGACACTCAACTATGATCCCCCCATCTATGCTTATTGTTCTACTTATGTATTCTGGTGCGTACTAGCAGAGCACTATGTCATATGTTGACCTGTTCTCATGACATTCCCCAGATATTGGCCATCACTGGTTTAGCAGTGGCAGGGAATCCAGTTTCCTAAATAACTGACACCAAGTTAGCTTCTGGTGCACATAACCTGTCTAACAGTGCAAACCTATGCACAATTACTCAATATAATCTAAAGTAAATAATTAAGAGCACAATCCAGAGTTAGGGCAGTGATGAAAGCCCTAGCTGGGCTGCCTCAACCATTCTGAATCCACATCAGAAAGTTATGCTGCATCCAAAGAGTCAGGATGCCTGGGCTGCCCAAATTGCCCCACAGCATGCAAAGTAGGCACTAAGTGACACCTGGGGTGGGCTTGCTCTGGAGGAGACCCCCCTCAGATCACACTGAACAAGGAACAGCTGTGGTGCCTGCCTTATAAGGAAGCCCAGACATTCCTGACAACCAGTAACAGCTGAAGCATGATAATGCAGTACAGCAGTACTTCTAGTGGAGGAAGGATGCAAGGGGATTGCTTGGAGTGGCCTGCTGTATCCCCAGGTTAGTGGCGGCCATAGCTGTCCCGTATCCTGAGGTTGAGAGGCAAGGGTTGCAGATAGGCTGCAACCTATCTTTCTTTGTCAACACTGCCTTTCTTACTCTACCTTATCATGGACCGCTATGGGTTTACTCATTGTTATACCTGCTCCTGAAGTGCTATAACTCTGAGGAGCTGGAAGAGCGCATTTCTGCCCTGGAAACAGGCTCTGGATACAGAGTAACTGCTCTGCTCTAGGCAATGCTAAACAAGCTCTCAATGTGTCTCTCCTGAATTGCCTAGGCTGCCCCAGCTAGGCCAGCCCAACTCCACCTGTCTTGCCTTAGGCTGTCCCAAGCCTTTTCCAGAATAACTAGGGTGGCCCATCTTGATAAATAGGGTAACCCAAGTACATTTCTGGATTATGCCCTAAGTAGGTAACGCTGCAATCCTAAAGACATTTTCCAGGAAGTAAGACCCATTGAACACAATTGGGCTTACTTTTGAGTAGTCATGGTTAGGATTGTGCTCTCAATAAGCTTACAATCCTATCCACATTTTCCTGGAAGCAAGTTCCATTGACCATAATGGGACTTACTTCTGAGTGGACAGGTATAGGATTGGGATCTAAGAAAGTATGTCCCACTTTCTTCAAGGAGTCATACTCCCTAGAAAGATTGGGTGCCCAACAGTGAGTGAGCATTGCAGCCTTTTAGAGCTGTGATTGTTCTTGCCTTGCCATGAAGCACATCCTCTGGCACACCTTTATAGAAACCTTAGTTGTTCTGACTAAAGAGGTTTGATGCTTATACATCCTGAAGGTGTGCCCAGCAGGACCCATTCATATTAATGGAGGAAGCAGCATTCCACTCTCAAAAGAATGATCTTGCAGATTTGGCCAACACTTAAGTGGAGGACAGGGTGGCCTGGTGTGCTGCAGCCTATGTGGTCACAAAGAGTTGGACATGACTTATAAACTAAACAAGTGGAGACAGCACAGGACATCTGAAAGCCTTCTGGGCAATTCCTAGGGCTCTGGATATAGCCTTGTACCATGTATGCTTTATATCCCTTCAGCTAAGCAGGTAAGATTAGGGATAGCTAAGTTTTCAGTTGTTGCCGTCTGCCAACCACCAGCTGCTGCTGTCATAGCTCTGGCACAAGCTTGTGCACTGTGGCAGTGATGCCTATTGTGACCTGGAAATGCCAGGCTGCAAAATTTGCTAGCTGCAGGGTAAGCTAAAAAAAACCATTTAGCAGAATGTGGCAAAGAAACGGAAAAGATTGTTGAACCGATTTTCAGATTGACATAAAGGATTCCAGGTTGCTCTCAGCAGCTGTACAAGAAACTAGGAAAGAGGAAACTACACACTTTCAGAGGAACAACAAGAATCAAACTTGTCCAGACTATGTTACCATTATTGAAAATAAGCTATTTCACCTGGCAGATAAGCATGTGGTGTTAACAGGCTAATTATACCTGCACAGATACTATGTCATGTATTTGTCAGTCCCTGCAGAAAGGGCCAGTTCCAGGCAGTAGTGTAACTATAGAAAAGAGCAGCACTATAAGTACTGCGCACACTATCATAAGTTGTGTAAGTGGTGCCTCCCACTCACCATCAGAGCCATTTTGGGCAGTGACATCTTTACTATCATTGTGATACTTGTAGTACTTATCATGCTGCCTCTCCTGTAACTACACCATTGGTTCCAGCGTTCCCAGGGCTTTGGGAAAAAGCTTTCTAAAACCTCTTCCTACCTAGGTATGTGTTCCTCCATACTGGGGTTTATATTCCATACTCCATAATGGGGTTTATTTTGGCTCAGGGGATGGGAGAGAGGAGACAATGACAGTAGGGACAGTTACCACCACTGTTCTAAGACTATGGGCAAAAAAATTCCCAAAATATAGGACATGTAAGAAAATGTAAGACATGACAAAATTAAAGCTAAAAACACTTGTATATATTGCTTTCATGTGCTTAATTTAAACAATTTATTATTAAATTTAAAATGATTGCATATAATTTATTATTTACCAGAGGGCTACTGTGCACTTGGGAACTTGCAAGGAAAAGGAGGACACTGAAGTTTTTTTCAGGACACAAAGCTAAAATCCAAGACATGTCTTGGAAAAGCAGGACATAATGCCAGTCTGATCAAGGGTAACATTTGGAGGACTGAACCCTATACAGGTATAACCTAATTATTCACATGTTGTTCATTACCTATTTTGTCTCAACACGAATGAAGTTGGCTCTTGAATTTAAAAGATAAACATCCCTTAATTAGCAATTAATGACTAAAAAGCAGGCTGCTTACCATGGTAATATGGCAGATAATGAAGAAAGGGTTCATAAAGGGTTTGGTCTGGTTGTTTTCAGTCTGGAAGGGTTCAGACCCTTCCTCCATGTAATTATAACATTAATACAAAGTGATAATCAATTCTGAATTGCTTTGTAAAAGGAAGCATGTAAGGGGAAGCTGAGCCACCTTAAAGGAATATTGATTCAGATTGATTCATAGCCTGCCTTTTTAGCATGATAAACAATTGCTTTGGCATAACACAAAAGCAGATTACTCACACAGGTTCTTGGAACCAAACAAAGTGGATGGTGAGGTTCAGCCTGTACACATCAAGCCTGCCTGCCTACACCATTTGTGACCTGCCATGTCAAATACAAACTCCCCTCTTTATGACAGTCCTCCAGGTGCTTAATTTTAAAGGGATGAGCTTTCTCATATTTGCTTTGGATGGGGCTTGGAAATAAACTAACCAGATTGCTAGGAACCTTGAAAGAGACGGACTTGTTTTTTAATCCTTTGACCCCAAAGTTGATTTCCTCTGAGAATTCCAGTGACAGAATTTTGGTGTCTAAGCTGGATTCTAAGCTGGCCACGCAACCGGTGCCCCATTTGATTGGGGCTTTACAGTGTTTCTCAAGCCTTTGGGAACAGCATATGCTTAAAAAAACATGCAATGCTAAAATTTATTTTTCTGGACCAAAAACACACAGTGGGAAGTTCTCTGCTGCAGGTCTTCTTGAAATACCAGCAAATGCAGCTGCATCATATCAATTTACAAAAGAGTACCATCAGTCTCAGACAGAGGTCTTGTGATCCAGATCCATGAACTGAAAGTGAACTGTGGCTGCAATCCTAAAGACACTTTCCTGGGAGTAAGACCAATTGGACACAATGGGGCTTACGTCTGAGTAGACATGGTTAGGATTGTGCTCTTAATCTATACCTATGGGTTCTCCCACTATCAACATTACCATTCCTATTCATTTTGGTTTGGATTGTCCTAGTACATACAGTTTGAATGCCTAGTACATACAGTTTGAATGTTTGAATGTCCTAGTACATACAGTTTGAATGCCTAGTACATACAGTTTGAATGTTTGAATGTCCTAGTACATACAGTTTGAATGCCTAGTACATACAGTTTGAATGTTTGAATGTCCTAGTACATACAGTTTGAATGTAGTACATACAGTTTGGTTTGAATGTCCTAGTACATACAGTTCCATCATATCTTGAAGGTTTGAAGCCTTAACCACTGAATGTTTTTAGGGGTCAGCCCTTAAACACAACACTTAAATTTATTTAAAAAACACTCACCATGTTATGCCAATCTGGCCACCAAAATGTTAAAAAAACACACATGCATATATGGATACAGCTGCAAAAAATCTGGAGTGAAGCACTCTGTGCTTAACTCTCCTTTTTAAATCAATGGGATTTAAAAGTTCTTAATTTTGCCTGGGTTATGTTCCAGATCTTATAATTTAGGGAATAGATAAAATGGAGAAAGGAGGAGAAAATAAAGCCAATGAGAAGGAAAAATAAAGGTACTTCATGGGGGAAAGAGCTTCAATAAAATTGTCTTTCACATTAAAAGAAACAAAAAAAGAGGAGAAAAATCTATATTTTGCCCACTGAAGAATAGGATGAAAGAATGCTAGCATCAATTCCTCCCTCCCAAAGGAGTCAGCCAACTAGAGGAGTGTCATTCCTGTTTGACCCATCATCTCAACTCAAACTTGCCAGCAAAATGGTAGCGGAGTTAGCATATCATCTGGGGGAGTGCAACAGTGCAGAAGATTCTGACAGCCTTAAGGACGGCTTCTCTTTTACCAACTTGCCGACCGCTGACAGTGTTATGAAAGAGCCAGTAAACACAGCAGTGCCTCCAATTCTAGGGCACCGTTCTTGGTAAGAGAAGGCCAAAACCTTGGATACTTTGATGGGGGTCAGTTTTATTCACGTCTCCTCTGCCCAGAGACGCAATCCGAAAAACTCCATTCCCAAAAAAGTGGAGGTTGGGAACAGACAGCTTATTACATAAACTAATTGTTACTACTATCTCCTTGTTAGACTCACCAGAACCACTGGGAACTAGTGGATATAGATCTGGCTTTTAATCCCGGCTCAGTTGCTCAGTTGTTGTACAGGTTGGTTTCTCTGAACCTGGATCACCTTACACACTGGATTACAAATGAAATAAGGGTCACACAGGGCTATGCGCATTAAAATACGTTTACAAAATGTACATAAATTCAGATTGTTTAAAAATAATAGTAAATGAAACTTGAAATAACGGTTTTTTTCTTTCAAGCAAAACATGCTAATTCTCAAAAAATATGTCACACTCTAGTGTGACCAAGAAATATCTCTGATGAAGTGGTTATCAGGTGAAGGCTATGTAGAAAATGGCTATGAAAACAAAATGGCTTTTATTACTAGGGATAGTCAGCAGGTTGACAGCCCAATCCTATGCATGTTTACTCAGAAGTATGTCACATCCTAATCAATGGGTCTTACCCCCAGGGTCTTACTCCCTTAGACCCCACTCCACAAAATCCCTACTTCACACATCAGAGAAGAGTAGCTCTTGGGGACACCACTGAAGTGACAGAAAACTCAGCCCTTCACGTTTAATATTAGGTAACCTGACTCTCACTGATAGGGATCCTATACGTAGTTGCATTCAGTTTCTGTGTACAGGTCACAGGAAAGGTTGGGGCAGTATGGAGACCCTTGTTACATCTGCATACCTCCTATCATACCAATGGATATTTTTGGCTGAGGGACAACTATCAATGATAGTTTAGACTGGTAACAAGTCTTATTGCCAACCTGGTCAAGATGACTGATACGTAGCTGAAGTGAAATAAAAGGAGAAAACCTCTGCGTAATGAGGTGTTCCTAACCTTCCCCTCTTTGTGGGTGACCATATAGAATGGAGGACAGGGTGCCTCTACCTTTAACCATTGCATAGAAGAGGGAATTGAGGCAGGTTCTGCTTTTTAAACCATTTGATGATGAGCTAAACCTGCCACATTTCTCTCTTCTATGCAATGGTTAAAGGTAGAGGCACAGTGTCCTCTATTCTATATGGTCACCCTGAGGTACTCACGTTTATACTGAAGTGGGTAGTAGGAAGGCATTTCTTAAACACTTTTCCCCACAGCAAAGGGCTTTTCAGTATGTTTAGCAGTGACATTTTGAAAAAAAGACAAATTCAAGTGAAAGTGAACTGTATGGTTTTTCCCAAGGAGAAATATCTGAGAGTATTTGAGGGATGCCGAACGACTTTCTAGAAAACAAGTGAAACTTCTCTGCCAATTCCTCAACATCCCTCCTTTCAGCTCTAGACACCAGCAGTGAGTGGTGTGTAAATCAGCTCTTGCTTTCAAGTAGGCAGGCCTAAGACTGTAGATTTAATTGAGGAAAAAAATAACAATAACAGCAAGACTGGTTGACAAACTTGAAATGGAACGTTTCTATTTAAAACCCTTCAAAGATATGCAGATGTCTGTTAAGACAAGGGAAAGAGTCTCTGAAGTTCTGCTGCCTCATCATTTTTTTTGGATGTTGTTTTGTTTTTGTTACACACTGCCATGAATGTGGCTCTCTGTGCATCCTGAGAGGATGGTTCTTTTGGAGGAGACAATTTAGACATGTGCCTTTCAGGAACCGAAGATGAATGAATCCTTTTCTATGACCTGGATCTGGCTATTTACCTTTATCAATGAATTTTCATTAATAATTGCCTTGAAAAAAAGTATAGTTATTTTTTTTTAAATCAGTTCCTGGCCCTCTTCCTATGTGTAAGAGTAATTAATGAGGTGTGAGAAATGTCAATCAAAATATAAATAGGGTGATCACTGGTAGTGGTATAGCTAAAGGCTATAGAGCTCTGGGTGGGGACGTTGTGACATCATAACATAATATGATGTCAAAATCACTTCCAGATTCTCCTCTCCTGAAAATGTTACTCTCAGACTATCCTCTCCCAGGGAGGCACTGGTGGTCTGGTTGCCGTTCTCTTGTTCACCTTCTCATGTTTTTGCAGTTTTGAGGTCTGGTTGCTGCCCCTTCCTCTAATTTTTGACGCTCAATAAAGCCTCTACTTGCTCAACTTTAAGTAGGAACTACTTAGTGACACCACCTTTCAAGTAGCACCCAGACAGGGTAACCATATAGAGCAGAAGTCGGGGAAGAGGGGTGAAATACCCCAATTTGGGTAATAATGGAATTCCTGGGGGTAATGGACCACCTGGGTTTGCATATGAATGACACAGCCAGGTATGCATAACCAGCACAGAGCAGGGCAGGCATTGCAATGGATTACTCTTAGCACCTAATCAGAGATCAAAACAAACAAACAAAAGGTGTGAATCCCTGTAGGGCAGTGTTTCTCAAAGTGGGGGGTCGGGACCCCTTTGGGGGTTGCCTAGAGTTTTCCTGGGGGTCACCTAAAGACCCCTGGTGCAGGGGGCCAGGTCAGGCTTGCCAGACCTCCGGCTATAGCTGCACGCGCACTGGAGCTGACTGACAGCCTCAGGGCCCAATCCTATGCATGCCGACTCTGAAATAAATCCCATTATAGTTAGGGGGCCTTTACTCCCATGCAAATGTGGATAGAATTGCAGCCTCAGGGCCCAATCCTATGCATGCCTACTCTGAAATAAATCCCATTGTGTTCAATGTGTGCATAGATCACACATTTCATTTGTAACAATGAAAATACATCCTGCATATCGGATATTTACATTATGATTCATATCAGAAGCAAAATTACAGTTATAAAGTAGCAACGAAAATAATTTTATGGTTGGGGGTCCCCACAACATGAGGAACTTATAAAGGGGTCACGGCGTTAGGAAGATTGAGAACCACTGCTGTAGGGTCATAAGAAGTTCAGGCTATTGTGGGGGGGGGTTGGAGGGGAGAGAGATCAACAGTGACTCAGCTGCAGGGTTACTCAGGGACAGAAATGAAAAGAAAAAATGAAAATCCTCCTCTGGGTGCTGTTGAGGTCCGCCTGTATTCTAAACAGCCCCCGTCCATCCAGCTCCCTCTGGAAGACCATTTCATTGCTCCTATAACAGGGTGATCATATCTCATAATCATAAAAGAGAATCCCAAAATGTAGGACACTCAAGAAAAATGTAGGACATGACAAAATTAAAGCTAAAAACACTGACCTATTTTGCTTTCATGTGAATAATTAAAACACTATGAGCACAGTCCTAACCATGACTACTCAAAAGTAAGCCCCATTGTATTAAATGGGTCTTATTCTGAGGAAAGTGTCTTTAGGATTGCAGCCTATATTTACTTACTACATTTACAACTATTACACATGATTTATTAATTACAAGAAGCCTACATGCCACCACACTTTCCTGGAAGGAACCCCCTGACTGTAAAGGGCATTAATTCTGAGGAGAAATGCCTAGGATTGGGATCTGTGGCTGCAGCTTCTCCACACTTTCCTAGAAGGAAACCCCACTGACTGTAATGGTCTGCTGCTCAATAGAAAGGCACAGGATTGGGCTCTGAGGCTGCAATCCTAATCACATTTTCCTGGGAAGCCCAATAACTACAATGGGTCTTACTTCTGAGTAAACTTGAATAGATTGGGCTCTCTTCCCCACTCCAGTGGAATCCTGCACTTGTTTCAATCATTTGCAGGCTCTTGTCCTCTTTTTTAATTATGGTCACCCTGACCCCCACATTTCTCCAATATGCAGCGACCATATGTCATAACCACAAAAAGAGGACAAGCCCCCCCAAATATAAGACAGCCAAGGAAAATGGAGGACATTTTTAAAAGCTAAAACCCCTCATATATATTGTTTTCATGTGGTTAACTTAAACACCATATTAGGTATTAGTACTGTATGTTTAAAACTATTACATATAATTTATGAATTCCAAGAAAGCTACATGCTGCCTGCTCACAAGGAAAAAGAGGACAATGAAGATTTTTTCCAGGACACAAGGCTAAAACAGAGGAAATGTCCTGGGAAAACAGACCACATGGTCATCCTGTCCAATCCAACACTATTTTATCCCCTACTTCAAACTTTTCTTCCAGCTCCCCAGAAGCCACATATTTGAATTCTAATAATTAATAATATATTTTTCCTTCCTTTCAAATCAAGGGGGTAATGTCCACCTACCTAAATATATTTTGGGGTAAGAGATAAAAATGTTCCCCGACCCCTGATATAGAGGGTAACCATATAGAGGGTGACCACATAGAGACATATATGGAGGACAGAGTGCCTTTAACTTTATGCATTGCATAGAGGAGGGAATTGAGACAGGTACTGCTTTTTAAACCCTTCTATGTTGAGCTAAACCTGAGAAAAGGAGATGCATGTTCCCCCTCAGACACACCTGATATTCAGGTTGCTTTTTCAAGGCAGTTACTCAGGAAAGAGGAAGAAAAACATACAAGTGTTTACCATCCATGAGACTTTTTGACTTTTAATTTAAATTGATGTTTTCCTTGAACTTGAAACAAAACCTGATGTTTGAACAAGTTACGGAATTCACATTTAAGATAAAGTCAGTGTGTGAAGAAGCACTTAGGAAGACCCTGGGCACTTTCCAACTGAGAATGCTCTCTCACAGCAAGAAAAACAGGGAACCATTTTTCTGCTATAGGATGTTAAACTGCTCATCAGGGAAGTCCCATCTTGCCAAATGTCAGGCACTCTTTTAAGCCTGGAAAAAGAGAACACATCTCCTATAACGCAGCATCACCATCGCTCCTCAAGTCCCATCTTCCCAAATGTCAGGCAATGTTTTCAGCTTGGAAAGATAAAATACATCTATTTTAATGTGGTGTCATCATTATCCTTGCTTGGGTTGACAGATTGCGACCCTCAGACAAGAAGCTCCAAAGCCACCCTTTGGAAAGAAACTGGGTTTAAAACAACCGATGCGGAACTGACATACTTATGAGGTGGAGTGAGCAGATGGTGGCGTTCGGACAGACCTAGGGGGTAAGTGAGCAGCACAGGAAGTATCTTAAGGAGACAAAACTAAGATGGCCAAGAGACCCACCCACAAAAATACCGTCGTGACAATGGAATATCATGGATTTGACTTGAGCTGAGCTGGAACTGATGGAAGCATTTGTGTTTGAAGTCCACATGTACCGTACTAATGCACATGTGTGCTTACTGTTGACTAGTGGTTCTCAAGGTGTGTCTTTGAAGGGTCAAGATTTCTCAGTCATGGGGCTTCATTTCAGGTGTGTATGAAAAGTTGGGCACCACGATCTTGGATTCTGGCATTGAGTACCATCATCCAGTGATGAGATTCAAAGAAATTAAGAACCGGTTCTATGCCCATCGGGCAGCCACTTTTAAATGGCTATTTTTAAACTTTATATGTCCTATCTCTCATTAACAACTGGTACTATAGAGTAGGTGCAAACCTGCTGGTGCCCACCAGTGCCATCATCTTGGAATAAGCATTCAGGCTGCAGTCCATACTCTCCTAGGAGTAAGTTGCCTTGAAAACAATGGGACTTCTGAGCAGTCATGAACTCTGACCTCACAGTAATGCCTCCTTCTCTTTTATTTCACTTCCAGACATAACATTGCACTCAGGTTGATAATGTCACTTTAGGGGGGTGGTGTCTCAGACCTACAGTCATACTTAGAAGGGGCTCCTGGGCTGCAATGCTTTTGAGAACCACTGTAATGTAGGCAGTACATGCAGTGCATGCACACTGCAATCTTGGGTGCAGGGTTTGGTTTCATACGAATCATAGTTTTAAACAAAAAATAATTTCTCTAGTTGTCATGATTACCAAGAAAGTTCAAAACTCTAAAAAGTTCTGGGCTGATCTTTTGTTGCCCCAAACTGTTGTTTCCTTGTTGCTCATAACCTTTGTCCAGCTATAAAGGATCTTTGTAGAATTCCATTACAAAGGATCCCTCTCCATTGGTCCAATGCTCTTCTTTTATCATGTATCTCCTTTCATTCTAGTTACTTCCATAAACACAGAAGAGTCCTCCTGGATCAGACCAAAAAGGCTGATCTAGTCCAGAGATCTGCTTAGATGGTGGTCAGCCATTTACTACTGAAAATCACAGAAGGGCTTGAAATAATAACCTTCCCATGCTGCCCCCACAAGATGTGTTCAGAGATTACATGTTCAGCTCTGAACATGGAAGCGCCTATCCTAGCTATCCCATCTCAGCCCCATCTAGATATCACGGCTGATGATCTACACAAGCAGGAAATGCTCCTGTAAAGCATTTGCAGGTCACATGGCTTCTCTCACAAACTCTTCTAGTTTGCTGCTTTCAAGTTTTGTTTATACTCAGCATTTTTCTTCTAATTTTCACTTTCCCTTCTGTAGAAACCTTGATAAGAAAAACCTCCTTGCTGAATATTCAATCATTCAAATTAATAGCCATTTGCTCAGAATGCTATTACTTCCCTGCGTGTGTGTGTGCGCGTGCACACACACATACACATGCATCCACACAAACCCTTTACTACCTCTGTGACTCCAGGAGGATCAGAAGTTCACAGATTTATTCTGCCGCAATTTGTATATCAACCACAAAGAGTGGCACGTCTTGCTTCGGTCCTAATGGGACGACAATTGGAATGATACATTTTCATTTTTGAATGACAATGAAAAACACCGAGTAATATACTCAGGCCAAAAATTATTGCGAAAACTTATGAGCAAGACATTTCCTAACAGCTTTAATTTTTTGCTTGCTGTCTTATCAAAAGTGCCCAGAATTTCACTGAAGTGAACTGTTCTAATGAAAAGGAACATTTGATGAACAAGCATGACTGCAAATTCAATTTCAATCCTCATCATTCCAATTGGCTGCAACAGGAAAATAGCTGTAATCATCCCCACGGTCACGAAATAAAATGTCCCAGAAAGATCTCCTCGACACGACACCATCATCCAATCCAGAGCCCCATAAATACACTGATGTACATGTAGAGCTCCACCATGCATGAGATCATCCAGTTTGTTTGCCATATATGAAAAGGGATTCATCAGCATGACTGCAGGGCAGAAGATGTTTGATGATTGGATTGGGCTTTCAGATTAAGGGCAAATAACTATGGGGAGTCCTTGCTCCGGTGTAAGAACAACTTACTCTGGATTCCAATATGAATTTCCCATAGGTTTTCTCTAGGTGGTACAGTAACTATGGGTGCACGTAAAGTCTCTTACGTGCTCCCGTAGTTACTCTGGATTTGGGGAAAAGTGTCCAATCTTGGGTGTCTATGGATTTTCGGCAAGTGTCAGCAACTCTGAACGCCTTCCTCCAAGTAGGGTGAGAGCTACTCAACTCTGTGTTGGCTATTTAGCTGGTGAAGAGTAAAGTAGTCCCATGTTGGGCTTGAAGACCCAAAGTGTGGCTTTGGATCTGGTGGAGCTCTGCTGATCCCACCACTTGCACCTCCATCACGCGTTCCCATCTTTCCCCATTGTGGAATGCCTCCCCCGCACCCCATCTTTCTAAGTGCAATAAAGAAATATTTATTAACAAATGATTTCATTGTACCAACTTGTATTGGAATGTGTCTCATCTTTTTTTCAAAGAGGAAAAACTGAGATGTTTTCATCTTGAGCTTGGCACCCGAGTTGCACAGCCAGAATTACAAAATTGTGAGATACTTCACAGCCTTCCAAAGTTGCTGAAGGAAAGCTACTTCAAAAAGCTGAATTTTATTCCAGGTGTGTGTATATTCAGTTTGGTCACCACAGCCAAACACAGCTGGAATCATTTGGACACATCCAGAATCAGTCAAAAGACACTAAAATAAATAATACAGGGAGCACCGAGAAATCATAATAGCAAATCTACATTTGATCAGCTTGTTTTTGTTCATCTTCAGCCTACAGAGTTTCCCAGAAAACAAAAAAGAGGGTGGAAAAAGTTTGCCTTTCAAAAGCTTCACAGGCACAATAAGATATATTTACTGTATTTATTGCTGAGATCAAACCCAAACATGGATGTCACCCGTCTCAAATTCCATCAGAAGATCAGACAAGCAGTCTCTGGGAAGAGGACATTACATTCAGAAAGTTCAGAGCTACAGGCTTGGAGGGCCATTCTTGTCCCATTTTCTGTCATGAACCCTAAGCCTTTGTTGTCTCCGCAATGCTGATAAATCAATCCATCAATTTTTTTTTCCTCAGTGAAACTCAATCAAGAAAGGTCATGTCAGCGGGAGAGGAACAGATTAAATTAGCATCAAATTAGACATGGAAAGTGAGTTCTGTCAAAATCATCACAGCGCTCAGCACAATTAGAATATGTTAATTATGCATTTCATTAAGGTAGTGCTCTTTGAATGTGAGATGAAATGTCAGTGGTGTAGGCATCCGAAAAAAGGAAGATTGCCAGGCACAACTTTCTCTAGACAATGTGTGACACCTTCATTAACATCAAGAATCACAAGTCTGTCTTGACTTTTTTGTAAAGTATTAAACCATTAACCATTTGCTGGCTCCCAACCACTTCTTTTCCGTCTCATGCAGATTCTCTCTCTTTCTTTTCGACTCACCTGCTCTCAAGACCCTGGTGAGGTTGCTGCCGCAAGTGTCCACTGAACACCAGAAAAGATGGCAATCAGGAGAAACCCCCTCAGGATATCTCTTAAGGGATCATAAGACTGTGTAAGATGGAAGGAAAGCGAACATGGAAACAGAAGTAGATGTGAGCTTTTGAAGAAATGAAGGCTGGGGAAAACAGAGGAGGAGGGAGAGGAGAAGGAGGGGAGAACATGGATCAATGTTGTTTTGGCTCTTGTTAGAAGGTATAATCAACCTTGAAGGAGGATGCTGGGCGGGGATGATGAGATTTAGAAGCCAGCATTTGACAAACCCTAATTTGGGGGAATGATTTTGTATATAAGAGTGCATGCCTTTGATGCCTTGCTTTTCCACCTCTCCCTCTCAAAACAGTTTGAGATAGGGACATTCTGAATTGAGTGAGGGAAGAGACAAGTAAATGAAGGAAAGAGACATAACGTTATGTGCTGCTGGTTTAAGTTAAGAAATGTACAGCAGATAACATCAGGAAAGGTAGATGGATCTCTCGATAGACAGATGATGAACCAGTCAATATATTTTTCTAAAATGTCCAGGTTCCAAACTTGCTACTTGCTTATAGGTCATCATGGCATCATGGAACAGTGTTAAGGTGGGCAATTAAGGGACCAATTCTATTCTTTGTGCACTGGCTCAGTGCTGCCACACACTGTCACAAATGTGCCATAAAGCACATTTGTGAGCAATATCATGGGCCCAGTGCTGGGGATAGCCCAGCGCTGGTGCTGTGGACTGCCACCTATACTCACTGCAGGGCATCGGGTGGTAGAGAGGTAAGTTGGGACATGAAGGATTTGGGGAGATGATGTTCTGGGGTGCATAGAGGGTGGAGCAGGTGTGTTGGGGGAAGGAGTGTGGTGGGAGCAACCTGACACGTGGTTTTTTGATTTTGTGGCAGCTCAAGAGCCATACCCTTGATTTTTCTGATTAGATATAGTTAGGAAGTTTCATAACTGCAGAGCCAAATTTCAGGGTATGGTTTATATTTCCCCATCCCCAATGAAATAAGTCCTTCCTTTCCAGCAGTGTTCCTATCTCTTTGCAAAAGGGTGAAGAACTATTTATAAAGGGCTGGATCTTGGGGAGTAAAAGAGAGCTTTTTGCAGAAGAAAAGTGATAATTTTTCTTGCAAAAGTTCTCGGCTTGACACTCCTTTGCTTTGGGATGTGAATCCAAGTACACGTTTAGTTGAGCCATGCAGTGAAGAGGAGCGACTTCTGGGTTTGTGATGAATTTGGATGCACCTCACAATGTTTGCCTGGTTGTCTCAGAGATGGGAATGAATTTTTCCTCTTCTTCTCTCTTCATCTCAGCAGCAGGTTACAAAAATGAGAGCAGCAAACCAGTATGACAAAATGCACACAAGAATGACAAACTTGACTATTTGGGGAAGGGGAGGTAAATGCTTTAGTGCTCCTCCCAACTGCAAATTTGGAACAAAAAATCACTGCTCACGAAAATTCAGTGCAACACTCACTTTCAATGGAAATAGACATGCAGAGGGTGCTTGCTGCTTTATTATATGTGATTGATCAGTTTGCTCCCTTATTTTACACTAGATCAGTGGGCCACTCAATCCAGGATATTTATTCTGACTGGCAGCTTCTCTCCAAGCACCTAAGAGTAGTGATCCACCTCTAATTTCCCAGTTCCTTTACACTGAGATACCAGGAACAGATCCTAGATTCAAACCTCAGTGACTGATCTCTGAGCATCTTTTGATCCTTTCCCTCTTGATATCGGTGTCAGATTGTTCATGGCAGAGAATTGCAAAAAAGCAGATTTCTGCTTGGGAGTGAGCTATACGGAACACAGTTCTGCAGTGAGTTTATTTTAAACACACAATGATTGTAACTATAATGCAATCCAGTTAACTGCCTAGTGGAAACCTATGTATGTTTCTTGTCCGTTTCCAACAAATGCAATTTAATACCCGAAAGCAGAGCTGTGAAGCTCAATTCCTTTCCTACTTTCCTTCCGATCCCCTGCTCTCATATAATTCAAGGGTATCAAAGATATTCACAGCAACAGGCAACAGCAGAAACAGGTACTACGGATGAGAAAATTCCAGTGTCTTTAATGAGTCTCCCCTTGGTTTACTGCAGCTTTTGTAAATCCAGGCCTGCAAATACAGCAGAGGCAAATTGTTCTCCCCATAGCTGAACAGCAAAGCTTGTGATGCCCTTAGGATTCTATTCTAATGTAGCAGATTCCTATAGAGTCAAATAAATGCCAGCAAAGTAAGGACAGATAGAGCCTACTTCAGCACACATGGCTGGCCTTGCAGCTCTACGAAATCTCTGTTTTCACTGGAGCCAGAAAAAAGATTTTAACATTTAAAAGGGAAAAGAAGTATTTAAATCACAGGGCAAATAAAGTTTACTATTATGTTGCTTTTGGACCTTCCAATAATCTGACAGGCTTTGCAAATGGGTGCAAAAGGTGTGAGGGCCATGTTTTAGGGCAGTGGTACTTCATTTCAGCATAGGACCCATTTCAAACTTAAAAATCTGTCCAGCACTACCTTTTAAACATACTGGGGTGTCCCATCACTGTGATGCCTGAACTCATCCATGTCTACTCAGAAGTAAGGCCCATTGTGTTCAATGAGACTTACTCCCAGGAAGACTTACTTGCAGACTTATTCCCAGTGCCAGATTCCAAAATGGTGGCTCCCAACATCTCGGGACACCCTTACCCCAAAATCACGAATCTTCAACGGGGTCCCAGTCCCCACTCTCAGTACCAATGTTCTAGGAAGACAAACCCTACAATCCAGAGTAATTACGGGAGCACATAAGAGACATTACGTGCACCCATAGTTACTGCATCACTTAGTGAAAACCTATGGGAAATTCATATTGCAATCCAGAGCAAATTGTTCTTACTCCGGAGCAAGGACTCCCCGTCGTTACTCTGGATTGCGCCCAAAATCAGATTTGTAGACTGGGAGCCACACTGCCTTCACAAGATTTTATGATGTAAAGCTGTTGAAACACTCAAGCAGGAGGGAGAAAACCAGACAAGTCTGCTGCTGTTTGAACATAGGCACAAAAGGATCTCTTTGTAGCAACATTTTCTTGAGCCAGTCAAAGATGCTACTTTCTGGAGACCACCATGTGCCTCAACAATTGCCACTTGGGTGCTCCTCATCCAAGTGGAATGAGGGGGATGCATTTCTTAGCAATGTGTCCAAACATCTGGAAGTTTCCTTTTCTACAGGAAAAAATGAATGCATATATAAAAAAAGTTGCTACCCAATAATCAAGAAATAGAGATACGCTTAAAGCACAGTTTGAAGAATTCTGGACTGTTGAAATATATGTGATAAAATAAGTCGGTCCATAAGTCACTGAATACAGGTCAGCTTGTACTGACATTGCTTAACACTGTAGAATTCAAGAATTTTTGTAGATCTCTCAACAATTGCACCTGAAACCACTTCTCAGAGCAATGTGCCAACTTTTATTCTCTTCAGCATTCAGTGCAAAGTCCTTGTCTTTACAGTTATTGTGCTCCAGAGCCTTGAACCTCCACATCTTTCTGGCTTTATTTAAAAAGTGAAATGCATAATCTGCACACACGGCTCCAGTGCCCACTAGGCAGCTTACAATCTGAGACAAATAAGAAACATGTCTTAAATAAGAAACATGCAAGTTATGTCAAAAACATACACAGACAGAAGATCTGCTAATGTCATCATAAAATGCAGCGTGAAAAAGAGATTTATAACAACAGCAGAAAATAAAACCCCATCACAAACTGCAGAAAATAAAATCCCATTCAAGTGCACTGCCAGGTATGCCAGGCATGTTTGTGGGTTGGCATTGCTGGAGGGAGTGCAAAGTTTGAGGTTTTGCAGGAAGCCTCACTGCAACTTGCAAGTGACCCCTCAGAGCTATTCTGGAGAGCAGTAGCAAAAGAGAGGTTTATGGAGGCATACACCTCTTTCTCTCTGATGAATGAATAGGTGCATTAATTCTTTGTGAATTTTCTCTGTAGTCTCCCCATATAATCTAAATATAGACCGTAGGTTCTCTGGGGCACAGTCATGTATTTCATCTAGGCTTATGCTGCAAAGAATAGCAGTGATGGTGCTATATAAATATAAAATAATCATAACAATTACTAACTCTGTGCTGTAGTAACCTCCTGCCCAGAGGACTGGGGATTATATAGATTGTCTCTCTGTCTCCCTCCCCGAAGCACTGACAGTTTGTTAGGTGTTGGCAGATTGCCACAGAAGTCTATAAAACTCAATAAAAACCATACAGCTAAATTGCCCAATTGCCTCTGTCCAAAAGAATAATTCCATATTCATCACGCAAAATGTCATTGTGCTTTTCCAGAACGTCGGTATATAAGGGGATTATGGATTTACAGCACATGCTTCAATGTGGGATTTGAAATGGGAAATAAAAAGAGAGGGTTCCCATTTCCACGAATCTACCTGTCACACTTAATGCATATTGGAGCAAGAGTTTTTTTCTGATGAAAATATGATCAAAATTAGAACTCAAGCCCATTAAAAACCTGATTAGGTAGCCAGTTAATTGCTGATTCTCTCAAGCGACAGAATAAGTCACTTTTTGCCGAATGTGATAGCGTCTACGCATTTGCAGGACTGTAAAGAATTGGGAAGGTTTGGGGCAGACAATGATATATGGGACCCCTCCCCTTCAGGCCCGATCGCTTGCAGTGGTTTGAACGGAGAGCGGGTGGGCCCTTGAATGCTGTGGTAAGGCTCTCTAAAACCATAGTGCTGTTCAACCTCTCTAGCTACACCATCAGCTGTGTGGTAGCACGTATTAGCTTGACAGATTTTGTACTTATGGCATATCTCACCTTATTATGATATAGTATACTCAGGGAACAATCCCAACTAATTTACACCAGCACAATTCCCCATTGTGGTGTGGGGAGGCTGGTGCATGTCTATGCACTGGTCTAAACCCCCCACCCCACGAATGGCCCAGAAATGTCTTATGGCACTTTTTTAACACCACCAGGCCAGCACAGGACTTGTGCCACGACTTGGGCCAGTCTAACTGTGGTTAAGATTGCAGTCTCAGTAACATTAAACTTTTATTTCTCCTAGACATTCAAACCTAAGCTCCACTTAGGCTGGCATAAGCTCTGGGATAAGTCCTGTGCCAACCTGGATGTCACAAAAGTGCAGTGAGGTATTTCTACCCCACTCCTGGGGGGGGGGGGTTGATAGGCCAATGCATAGGGATACGCTAACCTCCCCACACCATTACGGAAAGATAGATGAGTTAGGCTGGCCTAAATTTCTTAGGCTTGCGCCTCTTGTTGGAAAATTATAACATGTAAAGCAGCTCTTCGAAAGCAAAAGGCATACATTCAAAACAGAATGAAATGGAACCCTTCACTGCAGTGGCATAGCTATATATCATATATCATATGACATGTGGGGCCCATAAATCCCCGTATGATAAAATTATTTAATTATTATCAGTATTAATTAATTAATTAATTAATTAATTAATTAATTAATATTTTCATATTTTTATACCATCTTTCCTCTAAGAAACTCAGGTAGTTGAGGTAGGTCTCTGGCAGGGAGATCTGGAGTCAAAGACTGGGCAGAGCCGAGATCTACCTTTCTGGTTGACCTGGGCTCTGGAGGCAATGATCATAGCCCCCCAAACACAAATAATGGTTCCAGGTTCCATGCTGTATCATAATGTCTTATTGGCTCTTTGAATAATTAGTCTCATTGGTCCATTTTAAATTAAGCAAATTTAATTTTTGTTAGATAAGACCGTTTTTGGCCATAATGGAGATATTTCACTCCAGTATTTCTCATTGCATTCTTGTGTAAATTATGTATTGAATGGTATAATACATGATGATATTATTCTTTGGGCTGTGGGTGGTGCAAGTGGTTAAGACATTGTGCTTGTTAACCAGCAGGCCAGGGTTCGAGACCCGGGTCAGACCCACAAGACAGGGTGAGCTCCTGTCCTTAGCCCAGCTCTGCGATGCCAGCTGGATCCAATTGTATTGGCTTTGCCTTTTCATTGGACTAATTCAGTGGTGTGGAGAGGGGGGATTTGCTGCTTGCAAACAGCCTTGCTAACAGCCTATCCTCCATAACAATCTAACCCAGGCTTTCATGCTTCGTATGCAGCATATGCAGCGTATGCAGCGCAGAGCACGATACCCAGTGGTGGGCTCCAGCAGGTTCCCACCTACTCTATAAAACTGGTTGTTAACGAGAGATAGGACATATAAAGTTTAAAAATAGCCATTTAAATGTGGCTGCCAGATGGGTATAGATGGGTTGTTAACTTCTTTGAATCCCATCACTGACGATACCATAGTCTCTCAAGACTGACAGAGGCCTGCTTTTTTATTATTCTTTAAAACCATGATTTCCACAATTTTGGTTAATAGTGGTGTCACCGCACCTCTTGAGGATGTCAGCTTATTAATACCAAATTGCATTACTGAGATCAAAGTTTTAGAGTGACAGTCTGTTATGGATCGGAAGTGAAGTCATGTAGGATGTAAGATCATCAAGGAAATTAAAATGAAAAATTTTAAATAAAAATAAAAATCAATACCTCTGGTTTCCTAGCCACCCACGCACAGTCTCATCCCCTTCTGAGCCTCCTCCTGCCTGGGTTTCACTAGCTAATTATGACAAGAATCCCTTGGGTTCCTTATCCTCAACCCAAGAAAACATCAGACCTCCCAACCTTTGCATCTGTTCCTTCCTTCCCAACTGAGATGGGCAAAAAGCCCACTCTCACCTTTCTCTCCTTTTTGGCTACAAAGGCAAAATATTTACCATACGCTGCTTCTTGGCTGGAACTCCTAGTTGCTCACCCAGTCTGAATGATGCCCCCCAAGTCTTTAAACCATGAAAAAAGTAAGCAAGCTCACCCACACACAGGCAGATATCCTCAAGACATAGTGGCTCTGTAGCTAGCAACTTTATTCAGTAACTATCCCTATTTCCTGTACTGTACTACTGAATGGGACACCCAGCCAATGAGGAAACAGTGTACACGGTGCCCCCATTTTTTATTTTTTGCAGGAAGGCTACATCGTCTTTCAGACAAAAAAATTGATTTATATTTCAAACTTGGATAAATTACATAAATGTACATAAATGAATATATTAGATGGAACTTGAATTAGATTTGAATGAATGAATTTAAATCAGTTCATAAATACTTTCTAACAGAGTGGGTGTGACTCTGGTGGTGCAAGTGGTTAAGACACTGTGCCTGTTAACCAGCAGGCCAGGGTTCGAGACCCAAGTTCCCACAAGACGAGGATCTCCTGCTACAGGCAGGGTGTTGGACTAGATGATCCACCTCTACGATTCTATGAATCTTCAAACTGGTTCATATGCACTTTCATACACAAAGAGAAGAGGTGTGTGTACCCTCCCAAGGCAAAAGGAGCAGAGCTTGCCTATGAGCCAGATATAGGGAGCTTGCGAGGGAGGCTCACTGCAGGCTGCATCAGGCCCTTGAGCCAAGGTGTGGGTACCTTGTCTAGAGATATTTTTCATGTGGTGAACATGTGGTGGAAGAAAGTGTAGATATGTTGCTAGAAACTGTTTCCCTTCGGCTGCTATGCTGAAATACGGCATTGACAAGAACATTCTAAATCTGATTAGGAAAGGTAAATGAGAGAAGGGTGATTAATCCATTTGTTAATTGAATGCTACCTTCATTAGAGCAAAATGTATAGATGTCTGGAAAACAGGAGAAGAGTTAACCAGATATCAAAATACAAAATGATGGTTTTACGATATTGCAAATTATTGTGTATATTGTGCTTTTTATTTTCCTGCCTTTATAGCATTTTCTACTGCATTCTATTACATTTGATTGCATTTTTATGCATGTATCTTTATCCTATGTGCTTCCTCAGATGCCCTTTTTGCAAGGGGAGAGGCAGGATCTAAATCTTTTAGATAAATATGTACATTAATTATGTTACATTATCTTTTTATGGTAAACCCAACAGGTGCATTCCATGTATATCAATATGAATATTCAAGAAAAGTGACGTCTATGCTAGGTGGGGGGAAACTATTTTTTGACTTGGTGCCAGCTGGGGGAAGTGATGGCAATGGCCATGGTGTGTGTTTTAATGAAGGTGACTGGAGGCATCACCCTTGTTCTGCTGGCCCTTTGCTTGAGCGTGCCTACTGTGCTCATGGTGTATTTTGTTATAGATTATGCTGTGGCCAACCTCATGCAAAGCTATTGCTGGATGCTGCTATTGAAGTAGGGTTGCCATAATATCCTCCCACAAAATCAGGACAGGACCCTCTGTCCCATTTGCCAATATGTGAACACAATCCCCAAGAATCAAGATTGTTCTTGTTTTTTTGGGACATATGGCAACCCTATGCTGAAGAGTGAATCTGTGTTCAACCACTCCTTCAGATGGCACACTGGGAAGCATTATACTGCATGATGACATTCTGGACTGCATGCAGTCATTGGACATACAGTCCAATGATGGACTGCATGGCAGTCCTATAAGGATTATAACAGAGCTGAAAATTCCTTAGGTGCAAAAGGCTATATTATGTTGACACACTAGATGGTGATGTGCACTAAGAATGGTCACAGAATGACAAAATCACCTAATGACGTGTTTCTCAGAATGTATCCTCATCATTTAGCAGCACATACCTCTATTGTGGACAGATTTGGGACACTTTATACCAGTAACAGCAAAATAATTCTGAATGGCCACCCCTCAGATCTGTTACTTTCTCACTCAAAAACAGGCTGCAGTGATGGTAGTGGTATGTGGATGTGATTTGTATTTGAGTATATAACAAGCTTTTTAATTTTTATTTATTTTATTTATTCATATCCTGCCTTTCTCCCACCGAGGAGGGACTCAAGGCACTCACAGAAAAATCTTAAAAACATTAAAATTTAAAAATACATCGCAATTAAAAACTACAATTAAAACGGGAGTGTTTTGCCCAATGTGATCTATCCCTTCCACTCTTTCCCTACAGGCAGTGGTTCACAACTTTCCCTGACCTCTTCCTTTCCTGCATTACCCCTTCAAACAAATAAAGAAGTGCACTAATTTAAGGGCACTCAGAGACTGCTGCTTCACTGCCACCACCACTCAATATGAGCAGTATGGTCCATTTCATGGATGGGCAGCCAGGACGGTGCTAGATAAATAAGAGCACATAAATGCATGCACATTGCTAGAGGATAATTAAATGTACTCATTCATATACAGCCTTCTTATTGGCACCATCACCACCATTATTGCAGTATTACTCTATCTCTAAAGTTTATCACTGGAAACTGTAAATGGCAGGGACTCCAATACAGAACTTCCATTTTCATATCTTAGAATACATATCCTAGTCACAGTTGGCAATTTCATTGATGGGAATGTGGAGGAAGAGGAGGACAGACGCCTTAGGTAGGCTGTGCAGACTAAGGTGTTTGTTTCAGGTGGCAAATAGACAAAGGAGCAAAATAGACCAAATTGCATGGTTAAAGGCTTAGGGCGCAATCCAGAGTAACTACGGGGAGTCCTTGCACCGGTGTAAGAACAATTTGCTCTGGATTGCAATATAAGCTTCCCATAGATTTTCACTTGGTGGTGCAGTAACTACGGGTACACGTAATGTCTCTTAGGTGCTCCCGTAGTTACTCTGGATTGTAGGGTTATTTTTGCTTTACAATAGAAACTGTATGAAGGGAGACTCTGATTGAATAGGAACTGGTGTGGGTGGAGAAGGTGTTTAACTTCATGATATTCCCTTCCAAAAAGTCTGTCCCCCAAGCTGTTTTGTGCTTTCTGCAACAGGTGCCAGTTTCAAAGTGATTTACAACAGTTTAAGGAGTTAAAGCAGTGGTTCTCAAAACGCATGCTGCAACACACTTGCAAACAGTGGCAAACCTGCAAGGGCATAGTGTGATGTCCCCCGAAATCTCTTCTTATGAACTCTCCTGGATGCAGCTAAGGGCAAAATCCAGAGTCCTTGCTCCGGTGTAAGAACAACTTATTCTGGATTCCAATATAAATTTCCCATACTAGGTGAAACCCATAGGTGGTGCAGTAACTACAGGCGCACGTAAAATCTCTTATATGTAGTATGAGTAACTACAAGTTACTCTGGATTTGGGGGGGTCACTTGTGTTGTGCAATTTTGTGCAATTCAAGATGGTGGTGCCAAGGACAGTTGCGTGTTGGCCACTACTGCAGGCCTGTGGAACTGCAGGATGCTTTGACTGCAGTAAGGATGGGTCGAAGGGAGGGCACCCCAATTCTGATCAAGATACTACGCAGCTGCTTCTTTTAAAATAAACCCACAACTAGATGAGGACGCATTTAACATCATATCTAGTTTGGCACAAAGAATGGGACTGGCCTTGCCCATCCCTCACTGCCACATGTTGGACTGGATTGCTTTTTGGTCCTATCCAATCCCAATTCCAAGTTTTGTCAGAAACTAATGGATTAGAACGGATAATCTTTTGTCTGCAGCTCACATTTTAATTCAATTTCAGCTGCCAATCAGTAGCCCATCTTGGCTCTCTTATTTCCCAGGACTGCAGGACTCCAAACAATCACCATGCCTTTGTTTAGAAGCAAGCATTCTTGATGCTAGCTCAGGCCTATTCAAAGACATAACTGTCTTACATTGTTCTATCCAAAGAGTGGGCTTTTAGGGGTCTCTGCCTTTAGACCTTAACCACTCAAAGGCCAATGCAGATTGCAATTGTATTAAGGAGTACAATTGCTTTCGGAAGGCTTTCCAGGCTCATTTATTGCAAGTCTTTCTGCCCCACAAAAAACATCCATTTGTAACAAAGGGAGCAAATTGCTTGGCTATTGTTACCATGCAAGCTCCCCTCAGTCTGTCCATTCTCCTAAAGGGCAATCTTTGGATATTTTACAAGGTACTATTAAATCAACACCAGTGCCTGTAAAAAAGGATGCCCAGCAAGTCAACAGATAAAGAGGATGCAAGAATCTCTGATCCTTATTAAAAGAGGAAGGTGAAAAAAGACGGGGAAAGTATTTTTTTCCTATGAAAAATACTTTTTCATGTTTGTTTTCAATAAACTGCTAATCAGCTTAAGGAAGAAAATTGTACTCTAGCCACATTCTGTTGTTCAAAACACTGCCATGAGATCTTCTTGTTTGTGTGTATTCACAGTCATTAGATATTATTTAAAGTAATATTATTTAAAGAAAGATGTTAAAGTAATATTTACATACCTAATAAATACCATAGAATTACATACAGTTGAGGCCGCATTATCCTTGGGGGGATCAACTCTCAGAACCCAGTGGATAGTGAAAACTGTGGATAACAAAACCTTCAGCCCTTAAAATGGAGTTGTACAACAGTTAAGAACATAAGAAAAGCCTCTACTGGATCACGCCAAAGGCCTATCTAGTCCAGCTTCCTGTATCACGCAGCGGCCCACCAGATGCCCCATGGAGCACTTATGACAGCTGCATCTAGGTGTCCCTGGAAGGTTTTTGAAGTCCAGTGGCTTCCCTGGGCAGTGGGATGCTTTATATGGCATAACAACATCACTTTCACTCTCTCTTGGAGAACTGGAAGTAACTTTCCTTTGCCCTAAAAGGCCATTCAGAAGCCTGGTGATGAATCCATATTGAACTGGTTTTTTTTTACATTTTGCCCCATTCAGGAGCAAAATCACAGTAGCTCTTGTGGTTCAAACTACTTTTCACTAGGTTTGAGCTGTATGCACTAAAGGAAACCATCCTGGACTGTGATAATCTCACCATGGTTATCAACACCCTAGAAATATTGCGTTCAGACTTTGCAAAACATTCAACTAGTCCAAAATAAGGCAATTTGCTAACTAACTGGAGAGTTAGACCTCATCTGACCAGCTTTAGAAAAGCTTTGTAGCATTTCTGGGCAAAATTTAAAGTGCTTGGTTAGCATCTACAACCATATATGGCCTGGGACCAGGGAATTAAAGGACTGCTTGTACTCATATGAATCTGTATCTTCTCTGAGATTATTATCAGAGGTGCTCCAGTTATTAGGACTTAATTGGGTGGCAACATTAGGGATCAACATTTTCCCGAATTGTTAAATTGGTGCCAGCTTCTGCACTAGACATTTATTTTCCCAGATGTTTAATATTCTTCTTGCAATAGTGAATATTTAAGTTTTTTTTGTTTTAGATCTCTTGACTTGTCCCTTTTACTGTTTATCTTTTCCTTTTGTTTCATTGATTATTGTATTTTTATTGGTGTTACAAATCAGTTTTATACAAGACTGTCACCAGAATAAAGAAATCTTACAGCACAATCCTGGGCATGCCTAGGTAAAAAGTCTCATAAAATTCAATGAGATTTTCACCCAGGCAAATATGTATGATTGTAATCCTAATCTTCATCTCCTTACAGTACACGTAGTGTCACCTATGGAGAACTCATTCCATGTGATGGGGGGGGGGGGGAAGAAAGGCACCAGACAGCCCAGAAGAGTTAAGTGAAAAACATCTTCTTACCTCTCCATTGGTCCCCTGATTTCCAATGCTGGCATAAATCTGTGGAGACTCCTGGGGATGGGTCCAGACTGGGAAGGGATGAAGTGGATCTCAGCATGAATGGTTGCTACCAAAAAATGCCCCTCTCCACCATCAAACAGTCTTTGGCACAGTTCACCCCCTGCCCAATCTGTCCACAATTCACCCCAAAGCTCCCTACCGCTGTCTCATTAGCAATGATGGCAGGCAGAGCATGCTCAGTAAACCAGGACTTATAACTGATGGATCAGCCTAAGGACCATATAGGATTTGGCCATTTGTCAATTAAGTTTTAGTTGATTCAGCAAACAGATTAAATCTGAACACTAAAACATTAGTTAAAAAAGAATCCTTTATTTTTAAATGCTGCATTTATATGTTGCAACAGGTGCCATCTTGAAGTGGCATTTCCGCCTGCACTCAGATTCCATATACAATAGTTAATACTGATTTTGGGATGTTGGTGGCGCAAGAGGTTAAGATGTTGTGCCTGTTAACCAGCAGGCCAGGGTACGAGACCTGGGTCGGCCCCACAAGACAGGGTGAGCTCCTGTCCTTAGCCCAGCTCTGCGATGCTAGCTGGATCCAATCGTATTGGCTCTGCCTTTCCATTGGACTAATTCAGTGGCGTGGAGAGGGGGGATTTGCTGCTTGGGTAACAGCCTATCCTCCATAACAATCCAACCCAGGCTTTCGTGCTTTGCATGCAGCATATGCAGTGCTGAGCACGATACCATAGTCTTTCAAGACTGACTGAGGCCTGCTGTAAGTTAATACTTAAAATTTATTTTCCAGTTAATCAGTGATTCCCCTTTAGTTGACTATGGCTACAATCCAAACCCAGGGTGCCCATATACAATGGAGGACAAAGTGTCCCTTCCTTTAAGCATTTTATAGAAGAGGTAATTTAGATAGGTTTAGCTCAATGTGGCTGCAGTTGCCTTAGTGGTTTAAAGGTGCTGTGCATGTCATCTAAAGACTGGTGGGCCAGTGGTTGAAGACCAGAGTACTGCAAGACAGAGTGAGCGCCCATCCTTTGCCCAGTCCCTGCCAAACTAGCAGTTCAAAAGCATGCAATGCGATAAATAGGTACCACCTCAGTGGGAAAGTATCAGAGTTCCATGTGCTTGTGGGCCACGTGTCTATGGAGACATCTTTGGACAATGCTGGTTTAAAAAGCTGCACTTGCCTAAATTCCCTTTTCTGTGCAATACTTAAAGGTAGAGGCACTCTGTCCTCCATTCTATATGGTCTGTCCTATATGGTCACCCCATCCTTTATCTACACTTAGGCTGGCATAAGCCCCAGCACTAGTCCAGTGCTGGCCTGGGAACATCACAAAAGTTTATAAGGAACTTCTGTGCCCCTCCTGGGGAAAGGTTAGGGCAGTGCACAGACATGCGCATGCCTCCTTACAGCACCACAGAATGGGAAGACCAATGAGTTGGGCTGGTCTAGGTTAGGATTGTACACTAAGGACTCAGTCTTATCCAGCTTTCCAACACTGATGCAGCCATGCCAATCTTGCAGTGGAGAACAGGATTTTCTTCCGAGTGTTTTACAAAATGCTGTATCAGTGTAATTGTAATGCCAATAATTGTTGCATTTGGTTTTATAATTTTCATATCCTGTACGCAGTTGATTTCCAAACATTTTTAGCACCAGAAACCACTTTTTTAAAAAAAACTCTGTTGTAGCCATTTTCAACCACTGTCGTGTGACACACCAGTGTGCCACAAATGGTGACTCACTTTCATGTTCCATAGGACCCAATACATTTTCCTTAGCAGATATGAGTGTCTCCATTTCACGACCCACCAACATCATGTGATGACCCACAGTTTGGAAATCACGGATACACATACAGTAATTTTTGTGCCACAAATTGCACAGGGTGGGTAGAACCGCAGGGGGGAAAATCTGGGTTTTTTAAAAAAAAGTTTCCTGTGCTTGATTTTATGTCAATGGTGTATCAACAAGAGAACATTTCCATGGCTTGGACCCTGCAATGTCCTGAGTGACAATTTGAGACGAAGCTCTTTAAGATTCTGTGGTGGAATGTAGGTTTTCTTAGCTGCAGAGATTATTGAGTTTGCTTCCAATAAGCTCCCGCCATGAAAAATCTACTCCGGATCGGAGAGGCAGAAGCTTTCTTTAGCATTTATTTATGTGCTTCCTGCAAATGCTTGCTCGTCGGCGTGGAGTTCTGGAGCCGTGTTTTTGTATGCACAAGCCTGGTTCTCCTCCACTACGCTACCAGCAGATTAGTGCTCATTCGCCTCTTTTTCCGTGCTTCTCTTCAGATCGTTACACATGACAAAACAACTGTCCTAATTACAGCAAGTGTTCCCAGCTCTGTCACTGTGACAATTACTGCAACGAGGGCTCAATATCTGCAGCCGACAGTAAAGTATTACTGCAGTTGGGTTTGATAGTGCTCAATCGTCCCCAAGAGAATTCCTCAACGGTGCCTCGCATCGGTGAAGGGGGGGGGGGGGTCGGTGAAAGGCAAGGGCCTCTCTTCCCAATGCTGCCCACTCATCTCTCCAGCTTCTCCCCCCACTTTCCAGGCCCTGCTGGAGCCACATACACATTTGCTGACAGGGTTCAAAAGTTTAAGGCAGCCCTGGTGATGACAGAGGAAGTGCTTCTTGAAAATGTGGAGCTCATTTTTTAAAAGGGAAGGCCATTTGTTGACATTAGGCGAGACATTTTTCTGTCTGAAGAGTATTCAGGCTTTTCTCCCCCCACTTCTCTTTCATTCCCCCCCCCCCACATCCAGAACAGTGAATGAAAAAATGGAAGATCAGCTGCAGTGGTTATAAACCGACCATTTCAATCTGAGCGTAAAAGGGGTGGATGGTAAATGAAGAAGCACGGTGGGATTAAAACCTTGGATGATGAATAGGGTTGCTATCACTAAGGAAGCCAGATTTCATGCACTTTGAATACGCTGAAAGTGCAACATTACATCGTGGTGAAACATGTGGTCAGGATAAATGTAGATCGGTAAGACAGAAGATGGGAGGGGAAGAGAATTTAAATTAGGCTTTCGTGCACACACTTTCTCAGAAAAAGCTGTTCCCCTCCCCCTAAAAGCTGATATGACCCTGAAACTTGGATCACACCACATTATTAATCTTTATTCCTGGGAGACTGTAGCATAGCTATAGGGGGATGTTGTAGTATGTATTGCAGAAGTCTCAATACGCTGGGTAAGTTGCCTCTCCTACTCAGTCGGAGCCATTTTAGGCAGTGGTAGTTGCCCAGAGTGGCTCTTGCCTCCTGTCATCACCGTGGGAATGGGAAGACTTATAGGATCATAGAGTTGGAAGGGACCTAGTAGGTCATCTAGTCCAACCCCCAACCTCCTAGAGCATCTCCTACAGGTGCTCATCAAACCTCTGCTTGAAGATCCCCAGTGAGGGAGAGTCCACCACCTCCCTTGGCAATCTGTTCCACTGCCGAACAGCCCTCACAGTCAAGAATTTTTTCCGGATTTCCAGCCGGAATCTCCTCTCTTGCAGTTTGTACCCATTGGTTCTAGTTCTGCTTTCAGAAGCAGCTATGAACAAATTGGCCCCTTCCTCCCTATGACAGCCCTTCAGGTATCTGAAGAGGACAATCATGTCTCCCCTCAGCCTCCTCTTCTCCAGGCTGAACATCCCACGTTGCCCCAACCTTTCCTCGTAGGGCTTCCCTTCCATCCCACTGATCATTCTTTTTTAAACTGAGGTGTCTAGAACTGAACACAGTACTCAAGGTGAGGTCTCACCAATGCAGAATAAAGAGGAACTATAACTTCTCGTGACTTGGAAGCTACAGTCCTCTTAATGCAGCCTAAAATGGCGTTTGCCTTCTTTGCAGACACATCACACTGCTGACTCATGTTCTGCTTGTGATCCACGGCGACTCCAAGATCTCGCTCACATGTTGTGCTGCCAAGCCAAGTATTTCCACTTTATACCTGTGCTTTTGGTTTTTATTGCCTAAGTGCAGAACCTTGCACTTCTCCCTGTTGAAGTTCATTCAATTTGTTACAGCCCAGTATTCCTGTTTGTCCAGATCCTCCGTAAGGTTTTTCCTGTCATCTGTTGTGTTTGTTACTCCTTCCAGCTTGATTTCATCTGCAAATTTGATGAGGCTCCCCTGAATCCTTTCATCCAAGTCATTGATGAAGATATTAGAGAGAACTGGGCCCAAGACAGAGCCTTGGGGCACCCACACTGATGAGTTGCGCCACCGTAGGTTAGGATTGCACCCTAAACTCCACTGAAAACTTCTGAATAATCATGCATAAGGTTGTGTTGTGAGCATCCTACTTTTTCAGATTAACAGTGCAATTCTATTCGTGTGTATTCAGAAGTAAGTTCCATTGTATTCAATGGGGCTACTCCCAGGAAAGTTCCCTTAGGATTGCAGCCATAATGACATGGGGAAATTAATTCAGATTAGGAAAGGACTGTTCACTCTTTCCTGTGCACTGTTTCTTCAACCCATGCACCCCCACCAAAATCATTTTAGTGGGGCAACTTTAGGGAAGTTTGGATTGGGAAAATAGCCTAAATAAAAAGTTGACGCCTCTCATTTTCTTGCTTCACATGTATTTCCTGCTTGGAAATGTACTGTCTACCCTGCTGGGTCCATTCATTCCTCCCAGGTAAGACCTGCAAGAGCCAATGCTGGAGATCCAAGCTAAAGCTGTCTGGAATGTTCAAAGTATGGATGGTAGCAACATTAGGGGTGGGGAAGAGGCAACTACATGCATACATTGCCACATTATGCATCCTTCAGAATGCTATCATCATTACACACATCTTGCACAAGACTTTTCATTTGGATTTACTTATTTTTTCTACTGTTGGTAGAAATCAATAAAATTTTTGGACTACATTTTTAGATTACTAGTCCCCATTGAATTAATGCTTTATCCAAAGCGTTTGGCACCAAAAGCATTTTCATATTTTGAAACTTTGAAATGAGAGATTTTCAGGATGGGACTCAAGACTAACACAAAATTCATTTATGTTTATAACATAGCCGAAAGGTAATTTATACAATGGTTTTAAAAAATAGTGCATAAAACAAGGTTTATGAATGAAACACAGTTTGTGATTTTATTTGTTTGGGCAAAAATATTTTTTGTTGGTACTCAAAAAAGTTCTGTATTTTAGAATACTTTGCATTTCAGAATTTTGGATAAGGGGGACTCAATGAGCACATCTTTGAAAGTAGAGCCTCTCCTGCTTTCTGTGTTCTCACCCCCAAACCACCCAGCAGAAATTTAGTCACAGCACATTTCTATACATCTTTACTCAGAAGTCCCATTTTTTCAATGATGTTTACTTTCAGGTAAGAGCATGTAGTGATTGCCACTTTAGCCTACTTTGTATTTTTGACTTGTGAGTAGCAAAGACTTAAATTCACAGGGATTTCCTCTGATTCCTCTTAAGAGGTATTAAGGTTGAAAGAGGAATCAGCTCTTCTGTTTCAACAGAAGAGAGAGAACTAAAGAGAACTAAAAAGAGTTTACTAAATATAATTTCTCCAGTCAAACCAGTAAGTGGTGCTGTAGTGTTAAAAGTGCAAAAAAGGTTTTTCCCCCAATCCCTGGTCTTTATTGAAACTTGGTGTAAAGGTGGGAGCAACTCTGATCCCTTTGCAAACTATGAATGCAAGTCTCTTAATGGAATATTTGTGTGTCTTGCATTAATCCCATTTTATGTATGGAAAGACTGAGGAAACAATTAGAAGAGAAGTAAATGGAAGGAAGTAAAGATTACGGCTTTTGTATACTCTGGTTTATGGCTATTTTCCTTTTCCTTCTTTTTCAAGTGATAAAGGACACTTAACATTAGCACATGTAAACCCTGAATGGAAATGAAATGAGTGTAAATTTATATGTGAAAGAAATTAACATTTATTTTTTTTTATTGATTGATATATAACATTGATATATAACATTGATATATAACATTTAAATCTATTATAAATTTTTTCTCAACTACTCTGAGGGTTATAGTCAGTATAGGCAAAGTAAGTTAAAAGACCGCTTTGTGGGACTAAAAGCACACTCCTACATAGAAGTGAATTCCTTTGTGTTCATTGGGGCTTTCTCAGGAAAGTGTGCATAGGATTGTAGACTAAGAGCACAGGAAAATGTCTTACTCACAGGAAATTGTCTTTAGCATTGCAGCCTCTGATACCTGACTTTCTGTGTACAAAATTTGTATGTTCTTTTATTACAATGGGGAAAAAGTAAATGAACTCTGAAGACTCACCAAGCATGCAACTGGTGGGTCACAGCACTCCTAATCTTGATCAAATATTTAATCAGAGCTTAGACGCTAAGCTGCATGTTTGCCAAAAGAGGATACAAAGGCAGCCAGCATCCATTTCCAGAAGATACAGCCTTTTCTGTGGCAGAAAGAATAACATGTCTGAACTTGATCAGCCCTGGCATGTGGGAACTGCCAATTCACAAGAAGCTCAGCTAGGCTCTTTTAGCTAGCCTTAGCTAGGCTCCACGTTGGTGTGCATATGTGGACACACACACACACACACACACACACACACACACAGAAACAGAAACCAGAGACAATAACAAAAAAATTTAAATTCCTTTCAGTGATGAACTTTTGCAAATATTCTTTTCAGAGGTTTCTTTCCTTAGGAAATGTTGATAAAAGTAGATCTAGTCAAAAAGCCAATTGCTATATTTTCATTGTCTCATACCTATTTCAGGAAAAAAAACACATAGACACAAAATAGCAAAGCTGTATTTTCCTTGGAGCAGTTTCCCAGGCTATAGAGGCAATAAAAGATTTTCAAACTGGGTTGTTACGTGATTAGACTGAATAGGCAGAGGGGGGGAAAATCAAAAATCTAAATTATTATGAGAAGCCCTGTTGTTATATTTGGACAAACTTGAAAGAATGTTATTTTGGATCTTTTCAGTTCTTTTCAGTATAGGGCAGTGGGCATAACAGGCATTTAGTAGCTTTTTCTAGCGCATAATTCCCCGGAAATCAATTTTACGAATTTGCCTTAAAACTATGCCTGATCAGGACATAAGCTGCGACAAAAGTTTGTTTATGGGCAGTTATTAATACTTTCTGGGCTGTTAACGGGCATCTTAGATCTTAATGGGCATCTTGACAGGCAGTAGATATCTCTCTGTAGGGAATGCTAAGATATTTTTCTGGAGTCTTTACAATAGGGAACGCCATCAGGGATTAGAGGTGATCCCTCTCACTTTTTTCAGCTGAGGTAAGGGGCTGGTTTAAGGTCAGTGCAGTGGCATAGCGGGGGTGGGGGGGAAGAGGGTATTTTGCCGTGGGCATCAGGTCTTCAGATACCTAACTGGATCCGAAGGACTTCTAAGCCTCCAAAAGGACTTCTAAGGTACAGGATGGGAGGCACCAAACATTTATGTGCTCTCAGATGCCCAAAGTCATAGCAACACCACTCTTGTGAATGTGAAGAAACAGCAATTTCCAGCTTGGAACAGATAGATAGGCAGATGGATGAAGGTATGGGGTTTTTTTCTGATGATCTGATTTGAGTTGAAGGATCTGCTGTCTTACAGGACTGTACATGCTATTTGTCTCTGTCTATGCTCTGTTTGAATGAAGTTAATAAAATTTGGAAAAAAAACACATATAATCCTCCAGTGCTCCCTTTCATCCATAAGAAGCCCAATCAAGGTTGTGTCAGCACTTGAAACTTCTTAATTCTCAGGGAAATGGAGCATTTTTTTCAGGTCTATATACCACAAACAGTGCCAGCACAGGTTGCTGTGGGTGCTGTGACAAAGCTTTGCATAGCCCCCTCTGGCATCCCTCCACATCATTGATGGTGCATTGGGAAATTACCACTGCTACTGGGTATTGAGGGGTCAGAGTCAGCCAGGCAACATGGGCTTCCTGATGAGCATGAGAACTTGGTTAGTAGTGTCCAGTTTGGCTGGCCCTTGACATCATCTTTGCTTGAAACCTAGAATAAGATCCCACACAGAATTGCAGAAATAGAATGTCCAAGATTTTGGAGTGCTTCTTGCTTTGAGACATGTTCATTTCTAGTACCAAAATGCTGTCCTAAGATTAGTTCTGGTATGTGAAGTTCTCATGGATATTTTGTATGAGCACCAGACTACCACTGCATGTGACTCTACCAGCCAAAGCAATTCATTTCAGCTATGTACGGTTGTCCAGCTATGGCTCAGTGATTCTCCTGTTTCAAGTGCCTTCTTGACATGTGCATTTGGGTGTCTCAACTTGCACAAGTTTCATAGGGTGTACAATTTATGAACTTTTACAGATCCAACCTTGTTATACACAGATTTTTTAAATATATGGATTTGATTCAATGCAACCAGCCATTGCAAATCATAGTTTTAAAAACTGCTTTTCTACTATTGTAGAGACACAGTTGTGCAAGCAGTCAGTCCATTCTTCAGCAAAGCCAAACAAATACAGGGGGTCCTTTGCATAGAGAGGCTGGCTGCCTCTCTACAACAGGAAGAAAAGCTGTTTTTAAAGAACTGTAAAATGACTTACTTTTAAAACTGCTTTTATTTAACGTTTTTTAATCAACCCTTCACATATTAAGTCACATTGGGTCAGTGGTGGGCCCCGCCTTACCCAACAACCGGTTCGCCGGAAGTTGGGGGCAGGGCCGGGTTCAGGGGGCGGGACATGGGTCAGGGGCAGGGCTAGTGGCGGACCCCCACCCGGCACATGCGCAGTGCGTCTGCTGCTCGCATGCGCCAAGCTCGCGCGTGCGCTGTGAGTCTCCTCCAGCTGGAGGAGATGCACAGTGCATGCACTGACCTCAGCACGTGCACAGTGTGTCTCCTCCAGCTGGAGGAAATGCAGGAGACGCAGTGTGCGTGCGCCGAGGTTGGCGCACGCGCATTGCGTCTCCTCCCGCGTACCAAACCGGTACGCTGGGGTTTCTTGCCACCCCGCAGCTACTGGTTTGGTAGCGGCATGGTCGCGGGAACAACCAGTTTGGGCGATCCGGCCTGAACCGGCTTGGGCCCACTCCTGCACTGGGTGCATTGAAGGAACAAGAAACCTGGAAGTAGGTCTTTAAGGCAGCAATCCTAAACACACTTTCTTGTGAGTGAGCCCCATAGAATACAATAGGATTTACTTATGAGTAGCAATGCTTAGGATTGCACTGTAAAATATTTTTATATCCACAGATTTTTTAAATTTATGAGGTTCCAAAACAGAACTCTCATGGATATTGAGTGACACCTGTACTTCCTTTTCCAGATCCAGCTGAAGAATTTGTTCAGCATCCTTTAATAGGAATGCTTTAATTCCCCTGTTGCAAAAGGCCTTGCATTACACTATCTTTCAGTGCTTTTGCATTACAGCCGAAGCCATCTGCATCCACAGGACAGAGACAAATCTCTGCGCCTGAGATCCCAGAAAGATGTTGATAACTTGAGCATCAAAGGGCACTTCCCAGATAAGACAGTTCTTGTATAACTGCATCCTTCCTAATACAGTTTACCTCGATACAAGTACATTCTTCATTGTATTTGCCATTTTGGACGTGCAACAAAAGTTACAGCAAAAATTTGATTTATTTAAACACACACAAATGCACATTACTGCGGAATGATGGGCTGATGGACACACAACAAAATAGGCAGTGTGAATAATGTATATCTTCCCCACTGCACCAGTGATCCAGAGAATATTGACACAATAAAAAGCCTTTTTGAATGCCATAGAAAAAGAATGCATGACAGTTTCAAGCCAGGAAAATTGTGTTTTTGTTGTTTAAAATAACTTCTTTGTAAAGGCTAGTGGACATATATGAGCCATAGATTGCTTTCTAAGAGGCACTGGCTTTGGCTAGTATAACATCAATTCCTGTCTTTTCGTTTCCTGATGTTTCGTCTCCAAACAAAATTCTTACTCATAATTATATCCCATCCTTTTTCCAATGAGATTAGTGTGCAATGCTTGCTATTTCCCTTTATCTCCACTGTAACCGTGTGAGGTAGGCTGAGAGATAATTTTCCCCAGATCACCAAGTGAACTTCATGACCAAGTTGGGGTTAGATACAGATCTTTGTGGTCCTGGATCAGTGGACTCTAACCACTGAACTCTACTGCCTCTGTAGACCTCAGTCTATATGGAGGCTGACAGATCTTCAGGAAAAGATGGGTACATTTGTACTATGTGTTTATGACTTGGGAGTGCAATTTTTCTTTTTGAAACAAAGAAGAACCAACAGCCTAATCACCATTATAACCATAGCCCATTGGATTTATTTATAAATCAAGCTGCAGCCTCTAGTTCCTTTTAAAAAGTTTGAGAACTTTTTCTCAAAGTAGTTTGAGAACTACTACTAAGTTGGAGCAAATAACCATGTCAGGAGGCTTTCTCCAGATCATAAATGTTCCCACTAGCTTCAAAAACCTGATATTAGTTGCCAGGTCCATTTCCAAGTTTTTTCAATGGCCCTCTGGAATTTCCACCTCAGGTTTTAATCATATGTTCTTAAATACGCTGTCAATGCATTAATACACTAGTAATATGGAAATGAAATTGCTTTTTAGATGTCAAAACCAAGATGACTACAGAATCTATAACTGCAATATACTATCATCCTGCCCCTCAACTCCTATTTGGGTTACACTTTGTATTCCCATCCTACTGCACAAATTTTGTCCCATTAATTTTAATGGAACATATTTACAATAAATGTGTTTACGACTTCAGTTACAGGGTCTTCATAGCAAAATCTCCCTATGGGAATTTTCACAGTTAAATGTATTCAGTTGGAAATGTTTGAACCTTTTACAGATCTGTGTTAAAAATAACTACCTATAACAATCAATAGCAATTTATATCCTACCTGCAAAGCTAAATTATGAAATAAGATGATTCCGTGCACTTTCATTCTTAGCAGCACTTCAAATCATAGAAGAAAGTCTGCTGACTGTGCTGAATTTGGGGAGCAGGTTAAAATGTATTATTTATTTAGTTGTTGATATTTAGGTGTTGATACTTACTGCCCAAACAGCAAGCTTTCAATTTATCATGCCACTCCACATCATTTTTTAAAAAAAAATCACCCTAAATCAGCACGTGCTGAGAAACAATATTCAGATTACCATCTCATTGCAAACACATTTCATCACAACCAGAAAAGTCACTATGGCCTATATCCTAAAGTGAAATTAAGCCCCTTGCTCCGGAGCAGTTAAGGTGACTTTCCATAAGATAACACTAAAGGGTGATGTAACTTGCATGGACCCATAACTGCTATGGATTTAGCCCTAAGGCAAGATAGTTGTCCCTCCTGAGTGATCAGGTTTCTACTTGCTGAATTCTACCTGCAGTGAGTACTGCTGGAACAAATTCCAGTAACTCAAGGCAGGAAGGACCAAGAATGGGCTTATGAATGGATGAGGCCGTTGGGTAGTCCTTGCTGGTGTTGCCCCCATTGCCCACATCCCTGCTCTGATCTAACAGAGCTTATGCTTATACAAGAATACTAGGTGCTACTCATGAAAGATGTGCTCAGATCAGAGTAAGCATAGGAAGGAGTGATAAGTGGGCAGCATCATGTTCGTCCCATCTGTGCGAGTTCATTTCCCCAGCTATATAGCATGAATGAGGTCAGACTGTCTCCAATCTGGACCATGTTTATGCCTGTGTCTGCTGCCCTGTTCATACTAGTAGGAAAGATCAGTTCAAAAATGCCTAGGGATGCTGCTTCCCTCCAATGACATAACTGTGGAACCTTTGTGGATGGAAGATTTCCATGTGTTCTGTGTGCATGATAAATTTATTGGACTAAAACACTAACCAATAAAGATTTCACACCTAATATTTGGTGACCAACAGCCCAGTCCTGATCCAGAGTGTGGGGTTGTCACAATTCCAAAAATGGCTGCCACTGTATCAAGCATGGGCATGGGCTTGTGCTTAGCTAGCTCCAGTGCTGGACCCACAGTATGGCTCACAAATGTGCTTTATAGTGTATTTGTGACACTGTATGCCGGAGGTAAGATGGCCCACTGGGCTCAGGATCAGACCATTAATTGTTAGGTTCCACATATGCTGATTGGACTGGAGGTTAAGCTGTATAACTCAGAAACTCAAAAAACTAAAAAAAGTTTTTTTCAAGTTAACTCCAAAATTTCAGTTTTCCAGCAGCAAAATAAACTCTGTAAGCAAAATAACTTTCCAGATTTTGCTTTTTTTCTTGCAATCTTTTAGGATTCCTACTGCAGCTGATTGAGATTCAAATGCAAGAAAATATAGTAGGCACAATTTAAGGACTATGAATTTTTAAATGTTTGTCTTAACTGAAAAATGCTTCTCTAATTAGGCAATTAAGTATCAACAAGGTAGACATTATTATTCTGTAAAGGTCATCTCAAATGAGGAAAAGATGCACAACACTATTGTTAGGGCTTACAAATTATCTGTACTAGGCTGATGGCTGCACGCTTGGAATGATCTGTGAGAGTTGCTAGGTACTACTATAGACTACCTTAAGGGGAAGCCTTATTACTGTATAAGACAACATCCCATTTTCTTGTACCCTGGAGTGAAAAATTATCCTATGAAGTGCAAAACCCTGAATGGGAAAGTACTTTAGTATATCATTTGACACACAATTTCATCAGGCAGAATGCAATAAAACAAACCAGACTGAACTATCTCTGTTCTATCTAAAGTTGTAGCCAGAAAGAAACAGCTTAGGGCAAGATGATGAACTGGGGCATTGTACTGCCAGATGCATGCGAGGAGGTCTATCACGGGGGCAACACACTGGTATCCCACACTGGGTGACACAAACCCTAGTGATGCCACTGGAGCAGGTCACTTTCATCACACAAAGCCAGATGTCCTTAATTTGTGATATGATATTGGAGTACCAGTGGTAGACCTTCTTAGAGCCACATTGACACTTCTGATGAAGAGGAATCTCTGCACATTTTCCTGGGCTGAGCCAAAGAGCTGATCTTTCTTTTTCTCCCCCTTTTACAATACCAGAACCAACAGTCATGTAATGCAGCTTTTTGAGCTGCAGTTAACAATGGACAATCCAGAGTAACTACAGGAGCACGTAAGAGACATTTATGTCGACATAGATACGGCACTACCTACTGAAAACCTATGGGAAATTCATATTGCAACCCAGAGTAAATTGTTCTTAGATCAGAGCAAGGACCCCCAGTAGTCACTCTGGATTGTGCCCTTACTCTCAGGAAAGCCCACTGCCAGATCCCAAGATTCTTGCGATCCCCTCTGATCCAAGGTCATAATATCCCCAAGGGGATCCTGATCTCTACTTTGATTACCACTATCTTATAGGCAAAACTGATCTGTGGAACTCATTGCCAGAAGCTGTGGTGATGGTCACTAGCGTTAATAGGAAATTTAACAAATTCCATCAATGGCTATTAGGAATGAGGGCTATGAGGATGATTTCGGTTTCAGAGGAAAAATAGTAGGAGATAATAAGTCGTTCTAAACTGGCAGTGGGTCACTGTAGGAAACAGAATTCTAGACAAGATGAGCATTTGTCTTGATCCAGAAGGGTTTTTTAATGTTTATACCAGTGATGGGCTTCAAAGAAATTAAGAACCTGTTCTCTGCCCATCTGGCAGCCACTTTTAAATGGCTATTTTTAAACCTTATATGTCCTATCTCTTGTCAACAACCGGTTCTATAGAGTAGGTGTGAACCTGTTGGAGCCCACCACTGGTTTATACCTCTTTATGTTTATACCTCTTTCTTGCTGTCAAAACCATTCTGGGGTGGTGACAGCAGCACAGTGTTATTACTACCTGAATGGTGAGTGAATGGGCCACTTATACAATGTATTGAGGCACTTATATTACTTACAGTGCAATCCTAACTTATTCTTGAACAGTCCAGCATGTCTGAGCTGTAACCAGCACAAATTTGGGGCTGCTGGTGTGCGACCCTAGGACAAGGGGAAACCTTTTCTCTTACCATGGGTAACAAAGCAGTGGCTACAAAGGGTCTACTTGGATCTGTTTCTCTGATTTTTAATGGCACAGATCTGAGCCGCCTTGGACCAGCACAAGCTGATCTTAGCCTTGCCACCAGTTCCTCTGCCTCTCACCCTCCTCCCACATCAAAACATGTCCCACCACCATCTCCTCCTCCCTGTGCTCCTTAGTTCCATGTGTTGGCCAAACTCACCCAGCACAATATACCATGTTCCAGGGCCTGTAGTGGCCTGGGGTGACGGGTGGAAGACCCTTGTGCAGCCTATCCCTTGGGAATGAGGCATGGAAGAGCTTTATCCAACTTTTGCAACACTCCTGGGCTGGTGCAACGGACTTGCACCAGCCCCATGGGTGCTCAGGATTGCACCATCAGGATGCTCTCTTGTTATGTTACTGGTGGTGGCATCTTTCCCGTACAACTTGCTAAGTCAACTTTACACATCAAGTCAGTAAAGATTGCAAATCTCTCTTTGTTTCAAAAATACTTTGCAGCTCGATTCCCCTGTGCAAATTTGTGTTTTATACAATGTTTAAGCAACTAGCATTTTATTTAAAAACTTTGCTTAAAGCAGTTAAAAAAAAGAAGGCGGACGTTGTATTTTTATTCTTGTGGTTCTGTTGCAATCTTATTCTCTTTTTCTCATTGTTATTTTAATGGTCTCCAGAAACCATTAGAAACAGTTTCAGGCAAAACCCTGAAGTGGAAGAAGAATACATAATACAGTGTGGAAAATGCAGGATATTGCCAAACTAATGAGGGACAGAGGGACAACTTAAAAATTGGCCCGGATTGGGAATATTTGAAAGATAAGCAAGGAGGTTTGTTTAAGATTGACAACTTTCTGGAATCCAGTATGAAAATGTTGAATTGTGTTTTCTTTGGGAGATTTTGCATGAACAGTGTGGAAAGGATGAAACCCAAAACAAAACCCAAGGAGGTTTTAAAACCTTTTAAAATTACAGTTTCCCTACTTGACCTCTTTTTTTGCATGACTATTATGTAGACATGGGATCCTTGTTAAGAATTGGCACAATTTCTGCTTTGTGTCGTAAAAAGGCAAAGCAGGTGAATTTGGTCATGCAGATGATCCAATTCATTTTCTGTTCAAATTAAAAAAAGAAATAAATTAATTACAATATTCTGAGAGAGTCCAATCAGACACAGAGCAATAATCACCATGGTAACTAAGCTCTATGTGACCTCTGTCGGCTCAAATAGTGGGGACCCTCTCAGTGCCCCCCTTCATCCCCCTTTTCAGGGAAAGTTAAAAAAAACTGATTTAATATATGATATTTTAATCTCTGACGGCTAAGTAGGAAATGTACCCATCTTGGCGACGACAGTACATTTTTTTTCCCCAAGAAGATTTTGCCATCCTTGGCAGACTCTGACATGATTATTATTTCTATTACTTTGCCACTGAAACTCAATAGAAATCTTATACAAACAAGCAGTTGGTATTTTTGTCAATGGAGGCGGCTGAATGGTTTCACAGCTACTAATGAAGGGCAAGGCAAATAGTGTCAAGCTGTGTTGTTTTCCAAGGGTTGAATCAGACAAAACTAACCCATTTTTATGGAGAAGCCCTAAGAGGCAGGTTTGAGTAGGCAAACCACATTCCCCACCTCCCCCCCGAGGCAATTTGACTGCACCCAAGTCTGGCTATTGCATTTATAAATTTCAGTGTAAATGAAAGTATAATTTTATGCATATATATATATATATATATATATAGGTTCTCAAACTGTGGGTTATGACCCATAAGTGGGTTACCACCTGATTTTTGGTGAGTAGCGTAATGCCTCCTAAGCTCTGCCAAGCTGTTGTGTTGCTAAACTTTCACATTTTTTAAAATGCAAAAAGCCCACATCTGGAGCATATTGTTAGTGCAATCATGTCATGACTCAATCCAGAGTCACTCTGGGCTCAGTTGCAGTGTGTGTTCTCACTGACGAAAGCACTCTCCAGAAGTGGGCTTTTTGGCATTAAAAATGTGAAACCTCAGCAACTCAGATGTTGTGGCACTGAGTGATGATCAGGCCAAAAAATTCTGGGTTACTGAGCTCCCTGCTAAAGGTGAGTCTCAGGGCTAAAAAAAGGTTGAGAACCACTTTCCAAGGTTCTTGAGAATAAAAAGCACTTTCCAAGGTTCTTAAGAATAAAAAAATGAAAGTAAATACAGTGGCACCTTCACGTAACAAACGCCTCACATAAAGTATGTTCCACGTAACAAACAAAAATTTCTCTAGGATTCTGCTTCACATAACAAACTGTGCTTCACATAACAAACAAACTCGTTGGCAGTTGGGGCCGACGCACTGGCCGGCAGCTTTTTTAAAAAGCGTCAGGGCTGCCTAGTGTGCCTGCCCATAGCCAAAGGAACACTTCCAAGCTGTTCCTCCTGTGGCCAGGTGTCCGCTGGGCAGAGGGAGAGAAGAGCAGTGGAGAAGAGGGAAGCAGCTCAGGGCTAGCCTGGAGGGAGCAGGGGAGAGAGAGGCTCAGGATGAAGAGAAGGAGAAAGTGGGGAGAAACTTGGAAAGTGTCTTGGATTGCAGAAGAAAGTGTCTTTGATTGCAGCCTCCTAACCATGTCTACCCAGAAGTAAGCCCCATTGTGTTAAATGGGGCTTACTCCCAGGAACGTGTCTTTAGGATTGCAGCCTAAGTAGACTTCATAGGATCATGCACATTGAATGCAAGTTTTGAATTCAATTCCAGTGTTTTGTCATCATTTTTACATCCACTTAATATTTTTATATGAATATTTTTTGGGTTGTGGAACCAATTGTCTGAGTTTCCATTATTCCCATTATTTCCTATGGGAAAATCCGTTTCACGTAAAGAATATTTCATGTAACAAACATGCCTCCAGAACTAATTAAATATGTTATGTGAGGTGCCACTGTATATATATTTATTTATAAATATATGTATTTTTTCTCAGGGAGCACACAAGACAACAAGAGACCTGCATCCTGATGTCCTCCCCTATTAGTGCCACAATGCAAAGCCAGGTTATTATAGTGAAGCTCATTTTGAAGGCTTATCTATAGATCAGTTTATGATGTCAATGCAGTCCTAAAAGGGCTATTGCAGAGTAAGGGCCCAATCCTATCCAACTTTCCAGTGCCAGTGCAGACTCGATGCAGCCCCAAGATAAGGGAACAAACATTCCCTTCCCTTGAGGAGGCACACGTGACTGCCACCCTATCATAGGATGCAGTGCATATTCCATTAACACAGCTTCATTGATGCTGGAAAGTTGGAGAAGATTGAGCCCTAAATGAATACAGCAAAAGGGACTGAATAGAGTAGAGCCAGCAGTGTGTAAGGGGAATCTGGTGAGTATATCTGACGTGAGAAAAGGGCTACAAAGGGTGTTGCTATTTTCATCCATCCAATTCTTAACTATTTCTTTTTCATACAAATTATTAAAATAAATGTAGTTGAGTATTTCACTGAAAATAGTAGCTGTGAATTTTGCAAAGGGGTAGAATCAGAATTTGGATGCAACTCAAGATTGGGAATTCTGCAACATGGACCTTTCCACTTCCTTTTGTCACTTGTATTTTTGGTAACATGTGGGAAATGTTTCTGCAACATGTCTGCCCTCAGGCAATATGAATAAATATAAAACCAAAGCTGATCTCACACTTGCAGGCAGAAAGAAACTAAAGCGCAAAAGAACAAAGGAAAACTTTGACGCAAAACCCGATATTCATATATTCAGTCATTAAGAAAATAGCATACATTATAGGGATAGAAAAGAGATGTTAACATTGCTATAATCTTGGGTGCCCCCCTCTGTCCCCAAAAATGCCACTTCAGCAAATCCTATTTCTGTGACATTGTAGGGCTTGCTATGCCCATACAATAGCCTCAGAGGGACTTGCTAGCTTCAAGTGCATGGTTGTCTTCAGGTTTGAAGCAGCCCTGGGCAAAATGTCATCCAGTGGGACCTCTCCTATGTTGGTGTCCCTCATGTGGATGGACTCTTACTGGCTTAACAGGTATTGGGAATGGTGGCAGGCAGCATCAGGAATGGTGTTCTTCATGATCCACAAATTGGCCATGAAGGGTTTACCTGGCAATAAGTGATGGCAGCTGTGGCAGTGATGGAGAGACGGAGAAGTTGGACCACATTGGGTGATGTACACAGGGTTTATGTGTGCATGCATGCATGGGTGTGTGTGGGTGGGTGAGTGACACCACTACTGGCCAAAATTTTAAAAATCTTGATATTTTCCAAATATCATCATTAGTCAGGTGTGCAAGCGTGTTCACTCCTTGACCAGCTCAGCAAGGCTTTGAGTTGCACTCCCACCTATGGGATTCAAATTTAAGACAAGCTGATTTTTATCTCAATTTAAAATATTATACCTATATACAAGATGTAAATGAATGAATGAATGAATGAAGGAAGGAAGGAAGGAAGGAAGGAAGGAAGGAAGGAAGGAAGGAAGGAATGAAGGAAGGAAGGAAGGAAGGAAGGAAGGAAGGAAGGAAGGAAGAAAGAAAGAAAGAAAGAAAGAAAGAAAGAAAGAAAGAAAGAAAGTCATCATGTCTGTGGTCAGGGAATATTTTTGCTCCCACTGGGATTGTGTGTGCGTTTTTTTGGGGGTGGCCTATCCTGAACTGTTGAAGGGCAGGAGGTTTAAAATAGGTTTGGTCACTCAGTAGATGTCATGCTGGATTGTTTAGGCAGCCCATAGGCCTCAGTGTATAATTTGAAATAAGCAACGGTGGGCCAGAATCTGACTGTTCCCCTGAGAACTTTGTGAGGCCTGATTGGCTCAGAGGCAGGCTGACTTTCCCATAGTCTGGATTAAGCTAAACCTCCTTGAGGGACCTGCAGGCTGAGCATCTAGCATTGAGGGATTGATGAGGATGGACATATGATTGAGCAGGACCTGGAGTCAGACTGTATGCGTGTTGACATCTGGGGAGGTAGACAGTAAGTCCGTTTCCCCAATTAACTTTCCACATGGCAAATTCAGGTTTGGAGTGACCTGTTTTTTGTTGTTGAATGTTAGTTAATTAATCCAAGACTATGTGTAGTGTGTTTATTGACTTTGTTGGTGATTAAAACAGCCTAGAGTTCTAACTGCAACTTGAGGTGGTATCATTAACTCTACCAATATACTGTTCTAACTTCATTCTGCTGCACATATAGATCAGTCTTTTCTCTTCTGGGTTCTTCATCTCCTGGATCTGATTTCATTCTCACTTTGATGTTTCCATCTTTCTCAAGACCTGATCTTGCGGACATTTGCCATACCATCTATAGGCCTTGACACATTGCTTCTTAAATATTTCTGACTATTCTATCATTTTTTATATTCCTATCATTTTTCTGATGAAAGGTATGCTTGTTCTTCAATAAATAAGTACTTCATCACAATGACTTAGAAATTCAGTGGTTTGTGGGATCTGATCGTGGGTGGTCTAGTGGCTGAGCTGACCGGAATGAGGGTATATATAACATGACCATTAACTAAGTTTATATTGTATAAAATGTCTGTGTGGAAGACTAACCTTCATCAGCGCAGGCTCATTAGTGCTGAAAAAAATGCTTGCTGAGCCATTACAAGGGGCGTTGGTTGTCATTCTTGCTTATTACATATGGTGAAAACATATTGACAAATTACTTGCCATTTCCAAAATCTGAAAGCGCTCCAAAGCTATGCTAAAGGCAGATTGAAATATGGTCACAAGAAACTTTCCCTAGAATGCGGGTAGTGAGAGGAACAACAGCATAAGCTTACTATGCCAAATCCCACAGTTTTCTCCCTCCTCCTGCTGTTAATCACAAGGAAGGAGTACAGTACAACAGCACGTAATGATCGCACATTGGGCAACTTATTGAAATATTGGATAGCTCCTTTATGGTGAAGGATTTGGGCAAACCAAACAATTGTTTCTGTTCCCTGACATGAAACATGTACATTTCATATTTTCATGGTGGAATGGCTAGATATTATGACACAAGCATCACATCCTAACCTCTAGTTAGACTAGCATAAGTCCCTGCACAAGTCCTGTGCTGGCCCAGGGCTGTTGCAAAATATTCAGCCTGGGGCTGTCAAAAAAACCCTAATCTTCTCCACAATTAGGTAATGAGATCTCTGCAACTGTAACCTCCCACCATAGGATGTTACCTTGGTGCATCAGCTCCTTGCTGCATCAGTCTAGGTGAGACTGGGGTCTCAGCATCCACAGTTGTATACCATCATTAAGTTATTGCAAAGTTAAAGGTAATATCACCTTGACTATTTTGCTATGTTCTTGAACACTTTAGACATCTGTGCAGATTCATTCAGCTTACCAAAGAGTTACATTCACACTATGATAAATGAGCACTTGATAAATGGTTGTCTTATCCATCTGCCACTTCATCACCGAGACCTTTTCTACCCATGCACAAGAGTGAAATGTAAGAACATTAAGGTCATTGTGAAATGGACTCTATCACCTCTTACTTGAGGGGATGATCTGAGTTTTAATGCTTTCACAGTACAAATGCTCTGCATCGAGACAACTGAAAGAGAATGAAGGGCTACTTAGTTCTTTTTTAAAAATTTCAGACAGCATTTTTTTTTTAACGTAGAAGAGCATTCAAAACTGGACACCCTCTGATGATACTGCAGGCATCGTCCAGACTTATGGAATACTCTGCCACATGATAAGCATAAGGTAACCCTACAATCCAGAGTAACGTTTATTTTGGATTGCTCTGTGCATTTCCCATAGGTTTCCCATAGGTTGCGCCGTAACTACGTTGGTGTAAAAGGTCCTGTAGTTACTCTGGATTGTAGCCTAACTCACAAAACAAGGCTGCAATCCTAAAAATACTTTCATGAGAGTAACAGCACAATCCAGAGCAACTAATCTGTCCACATAAGAGCCCTTGGGTTGCCCTATCTATCACTAGGGTGGAGCAACTGCAAGATCTCCACCCCAGTTACTCTGGAAGAGGCTTAGGGCAGAGCAAGACAACATAGGGTTCCCTAAGAGAGGTGGACCTGCTCTGCCCTAGCTGGGGCAGCCTAAGCAGCTCAGGAGAGGCAAGTTGAGGGCAAGTTTAGCATTGCCTAGGGCAGAGCAGTTACTCTGTATCCAAAGACTGTTTCAAGGCAGAAATGCCCTCTTCCAGTTCCTCAGAGATATGCCACCTCAGGAACAGGTATAGTAATGAGTAGACCCATAGGGGTCCATGATAAGGCCTGAGTAAGAATGGTAGTGTTGACCAAAAATCTGAGTTCTTGGCCAGCCTGGCTGCAATCCCTGCCTCTCAACTTCAGGATATGGCACAACTATGGCAGCCCACTAACCTCAGGATACAGCAGGCCACTCCAGGCATCCATCTTGCACTAGAAAAACTGCAGCTGTAACTGGTTGTCAGGAACTGCTGGGCTTCCTTATAATGTAGGCACCACAGCTGTTCCTTCTTCAGTGTGATCTGAGGGGGGTCTACTCAGGAGCAAGCCCTCCCCAGCTGTCAGTGACTTAGCATGCTCTGGAGCAGTTAGGGCAGCCCAGCCTTCCTGACTCTCTGGATGCAGCATAACTTTCTGCTCTGGATACAGAATAGTTAGGAGAGAACAGTTAGGGCAGAGCAGGTTGAACTTGCCCTGGATTGTGCCCTAAGTCCCATAGAACAGAATGGGAGTTACTTCTGAGTAGACATGCTTAAAATTGCACCCCAAATCTTGTTTCCACATCAAAAAAAATCCCACTACCTGAAAATCAGTAATATAGGGAACAATAGCTTCTTTAATTGTCTTGTCCTCCTGTCTTTTTGGCTTGCTTGATTTCTTGCTTTGATTACCCCTTGTAAAACAATAGAGATGGGAAGGTATGATTGGAAAAAAAAGATTCCCACCAGAGTGGAAAGGAAAGGATAGGAAGAGAGAGAATCTAGGTGTTGGTTTGTAGCAGTACAATCAGATCAAAGGTTATACCTCCTCAGCATATATTCAGCCATAAGAGGAATCTGTACATCAAACCCTGAAAGGCTACCCGTAGGCTACAATATTTGTGAACGGTCCAGCAGACAGACAAAAGTTATAATTGTTTTTAGTTCATCAAATAGGAAGTCCACCCTGAAAATCAGGCACCTTCTCAAACGCTGCCTCCTACGAATGCTGATTGAAAATGTATACCATTTGCCTCCTTCATATGTAAACCCGCTAGCCAATGCCACTCGTACCACAGGCTCCCCAGCCCAAGATTGTTTCCTCTGCTGCCTTTCATATCATTGAACTGAAACCATCACTCCTGTCAAAAAGCCAGGCCTGCTGATGAAAGGCCAGTGCATTAAGACAGCACGTAATTGTTAGCCTCTGAGTTTCTGACATTAATCGTTTACTCCAAAGAAGACAGTGGAAGGTTTTCACTTCTCTCCCCCCCCTCACTTTAAACACATTGCCAACATGGCACAGTTAGCCTGGATTAAAATAAAATGTATGAAATACTACTAATAATAATTCATGGTTTGCTAATTAAAAGTAATATGTTTTCCCAGTTTTTGGCAATTTGATAACATAAAACACTTAGTTGGGGGGCCACAGGGGGAAACCAGCTAAGATGGATAAAAAATGTTTTGTGTTCACCCAAGCAAGACTATGTTAATGCACATTATCCCATTAATGCACATCAACATTGGGAATAAGCATACCAATGCAAGCAAGAAGCATACACTTATCATCGTTTGATAACATGTTTAATGACAGATTGACGGTTGATTTGCAAATGTGAACTGGCATCAATGTTGCTAACTTCAGCTTCTGCCGCCTCCTCTGCTATGCCAGCATATTTATGTGCATAATTTGATTTTGCAGCCGCACTGTTAGTACATTTTTAATATTAACTATGCAAGAACAGACAGCCGAACTTAAGTTGCACTGATGGTTTGAGTTCATTAGATTGAAAAAGATGGGCCGGGGATGACAAAGATGGAGATGGCAGGGAAACATCAAAGAGGCAACACTTAAACACACTCCATTGCGAACAAACCGAATGAACACATTTCACATTGTCAGATGCAAGTGGGGCCCTTACACACATGAGAAGAAGTAGAATATTTTTAATGCATGTGTGTGCATATACATGCACATGTACACATGCACACACCACACATAGAGCCCAATTTTTTAAAAAAAAAAACCACATACAGTGATGCAATCGTGCCAGGCAGTGTTGTATCCTATGGGGGAATTTTTGGCTGCTGAAGGTCTTTTTGGGGTAAGAGAATATTTGTCCTTTTGTCCCTAGTTTTAGACCCAGCAACCACTATTGGTAAATAGTCATAGCCCAAGCAGCTCCAATAGCAACATCGCTGGTACAAATCTGAGCAGTAGATCTGTGCATACATATTGGGCCTGAGCAGGCCGGTCAGGCAACAGTACTGCCAGTTCTGTCCCTTCCCAAACCTGATCCACACACCCCTGCTCCACCTCTTCCCTGTTCCTACCCCTCTGCACCTTTCCCCCTGACCTCTCCCTTCCCCTGCACTGAACGTATGGACATCCCATTGACATCCAGTGTGAGTAGGAAGGCTCTGGACTTCCCACCAGTATACCAGCTCTGTTGCAAAGTTTTTTTTATAACTGGAAATGATGGTGGAACATGTGTTCCACTGTAAAAATTGGGCACACATGATTGGACACTCATACACATGCATGCATACACACACATGCACCTCGATCTCCTGAATTTTTTTTATTTTATTTTGGGCATCTTGACAGCAAGATGCAGCAAGAAAGAAGAAATTGACCATACAGCCACAAAGTATCTATTCCGACTGGAAAAACTAAAAACTAGATAGGCTCCTTTTCTGGGTTACATTTTTCTTTATATATCTTGATTATCATTATATATCTTGAATATGTAATTGATTCACTATCAATTGAAATGAAATCCTCAATTTATCGTGTCTGCTGCTTTCACAACAGACATTTAACATTGGTTTTTGTTTGTTCACATTGGCCCTGCATCCAGTTACTACCATTTTCTACTTTTACATGGGGACCATTTAGAAGGTGCACAATTGGAGATAATTTTTCCTCTCTTTAAAAATCTTTACTTAAATGTTTTGGAAAATGATATTTAACGACACTTGAGTCAAGTTGATATCAGTGTGGAGGAACACATCTGTTCACAATGTATCACCACAAAATTACAGATCAAATGTTTCCCAGTGATAGGACTGGAATCTAAATTTTTCAATTTTCAAATAGATTTTGGTTATTGGAACAAGTGATTATTTAGTCTTTTTTTCTCTTTAAAAAATGTCATTCCACATCAGTAGGAAAATTACTGCACACCTTGATTTGCAACTAAAGGCAAATACCATATATCCATGAACACTTAACAAGCTTTCTAATTTTATCAGTGACAAAAGCCACTGAACCTGGGGGGGGGAGGGGTGTCTCAACTTTGTTAACAGCACATCTTGCAGCATTTTAGGCTAAACAATAGTTTTTCTGCAATGAATCGGGCCTTGATTTTTATTTAGTACTAGCGAAAATGTACCCACTTTGCAGGAGTAAAATTCCCCCCATATGCCATCCCCCCATATGCATCAACCCCCATGAGCAACATCCCTCATGCACAGTCAGTGAGTGAGTCAGTAAGTCAGTGACTTTTCAGTTTTATATATATAGAGATGAGATTAATTATGATGTTTGCTGGATGACCTTGGGCATGGCACTCACACTTGGGCTACAATCCAGAGTAACTACAGGACTTTTTACACTGACATAGTTATGGTGCCACCTATGGGAAACCTATGGGGAATGCATAGATCAGTCCAGAGTAAGTGCCTCTTATGTCTTCCCATAGTTACTCTGGATTGTAGGGTCAGTCTTTAGTGGCTTTGAGGTTCAGAGTTACTCCAGGAAAGTTGGGATACAAACACATACTTTTCAATACACTGACTTTGCAAATGGAAAGGAATCAGACTGTAGCTTAATCATTTTCAAGCTATTATCATAAGAACATAAGTATCTCATTAAGGTGTGAATGCCATCGGTTAGATCCATATAATCGGCTCTTCACTGTTGGAATTAACCCACCCCCATACACTTAGTGCTTTGTATGGCCATGGAATTCGTTTTCAAACACTGGAATGCTTTGCATGGCTGTAAATTGTAATTGTGCTGTACCACACTGATAGTTTTGTGTGGCAAAGAACAGAACAACTCCTGCCTTAGCAGAGACTCTGGTTCCTTGTATTTTGGCCAGAAAATTAAAATCAGCTCCATGTACATCTTTAGCACTATGTGGAAAACAAACACCTGTCTGTTGTACGACAAAGACATCTGTCTATTGACACCTGGTAATGTTATGAGTTATCTTGGACTGACGAATCCCTGGTCAGCCATGCATCGTACAAACACTCTACTGTGATTGAGCATTCTGGATACCATTTCCTCTGATGGCCAACTCAAATGATTGACTGTCCATCAGGGTGGATGCAAAACAGGGCCACTCAAAAATATGGTAATGACCTACTTGGGAGACTTGCTAGGGACATTAGTCTTCTCACCCTGGGGTAAGCCATGATGACTACTATGAGTCAATTTTGTCCACATGAGTCGCAGCAAGTCCATGTTAAGCTGTGCATGTGGGTCGGATCTGGGAAGATTTGGGTATGAGTGGGCTCTTCTGCTTTTCAACCAATTCCCCTCCCTATTTTACCCACCCCATTGTACCCACCTGCCCTGCCACTCCCCAACATTGAGCTTCCTTGCTCCAGTAGACCTCCCTTACACCTATCGCCTTCTTGCCAGACTGTTGGACACTTGCAAAGCCCTTTACAGCAGCCTGTGGCACTGAAATATATGTCCAACTGGTACTAGTTTTAGATAGAATTGGGCCAAAAATGTCTGTCCCTATTTGAGTGCTTTGGTGCAATTCCTTGCTTTATTGAAAGGCAGCTTGTAATGATGAATTGTTGGAGAGAATGCTTCATTCTGGCTGTTATTAATGTCTAGGTATTTGTTGCATCCTGCATTAATTTTCCTGTGGCGTGGCATGATAAATCTGAGGCAGTAGTTTCAGTACAGAATTGTAATTTTAAACATGGTTTGAGCATTCACATCTCCAAATCTCTAGCAAATCAAAGTAAGCCAATTTTTCTTTCTGTAGACTTTCTCATTTGCTTTCTTGAATCAAAGGGTGATTAGACAAATAATTTAAATAAAACTTTCCTGAAGGAACTTTAAGAGTGACTCAACAAGCACACTGATGCAGCGTAGGTGCTCCCCGATGTATACTTGCATACAAAGAGCCCAACAATCACACCTGTGCTCCACATCACCCCACCCATATCTGCTCAGCAGGGATTGAATACATGGATTGGGTGGATCTATTAACACAGAAACAGTGTTTCCAGCTTACAGTTCACTATTAGTTTTATAAATGGTTAATTGAAATGGACAGCAATTGTTGGAATGCATATTTGGATTTGAACTTGGGTCTCCATTATTCATGTTCAACAGGTTATCCAATCAGTTGCATTGACATCTGCATGTGGCCTTGGAGCACGTTCTCAGAGTTGTGCATACGTGAAAGGATGGTCTTTTGCCTCTATCCCAGCTCTTAGTTACTATGGGCACAATCCAGAGTAACTACGGGGAGTCCTTGCTCCAATGTAAGAAAAATTTACTCTGGATTGCAATATGAATTTCCCATAGGTTTTCACTAGGTGGTGCCATAACTATGACAACATAAATGTCTCTTACTTGCTCCCGTATTTACTCTGGATTGTAGGATTAGTCTATGAAAGAAACTAAGACTCAGTTGTAGGATTTATTCCATAGAAGAAATGTAGGATTTGTAGGATTTATTCCATGGAAGGGTTTCTAAAAACCTTGTGAGCCATTAGGCTATTTTATTTATCATTTATGGAGAGAGAACTGTTTTCTTCAAGTGTTCTGAAGATTCTAGATTGCATTGCTACACTTTCTTGTGAGTCAGCTTCATTGACTATAATGGGAATTTCTTAAGAATTGACATGCATAGGTTTCGGCTCTGAGGCTGCAATCCTAACCTCCAATTAGCCCTGGCATCAGTCCTGTCTGTCACAAAGTGCCGTAAAACGTCTGCGTCATTCCTTTGGGAGGGTTAGGCCATTGGACAGACATACATTTGCCTCCCTACAACACCATGGGAATGGGAAGACCAATGAATTATGCTGGCCTAGGTTAAGATTGCACCCTATATATGCAAAGTCTAATGAAATGAGAAGCTGTTGTTTGTATGAATCAGGAACATGGTCCTGTTCACAAGAAGTATTTCATAGCGCTATTCTAATGACAGTGTACTGATAGATATCAATGCTTATTGTGTTGAAATTCAGGTGAGGGATAGGATTTTACAAAAAAAAAAAAAAGAATACGTATAACTCCTCCAATGACGATCTATTGTGATTTTTGCATTCTTGTAATCAATCCACATTTTGGTTTGGCTAATGATTTACATGGACGTCATTGCACTCTCTTTCACCCCAGTTTGCTCTGACACCAAGTTGTTAAATTATGGATTTCAAATTTATTGACATATGACATCTGCATGGGCTCTCACCTGACCAACAGGAGCCTCCACCACCAAGGGGAATAATTGTGGAAGATTTCCACAGCCATGGGAACAGCAAAAATGGTCATTAAATCATATTGGAAAAACAATGTGCTCATACATTGCTAGTAAATCTTCTAATAGTGCTCTGGACCACCAAGTGGGGATAATCAAAGCAGGGGGAGGGATGGGGAGGTTATGAATTAAAGTGAGCAGCACAGTGCTGTGCATGGTGGTATCTTTGCTCTTTAAGTCCAACGAAAGACAGAACAGGGCAGGACAATTTTTTATTGGAGTGAAATCCCTACCAGATATGCATGGCTTGATTTATAAGCACCATGAGCAAGGGAGCGTGCTTAGCCCCAGATTATTCCATACAATATGTATGTGGGAGGTGAAAGATACAGAAAACATATGGCACAATTCTTATTTTTTTTCCAGACTGTGCTTTTACACAATTTTTCACTATGCTAATTAATAGTGTTGACTTTTTCCTTTTTCGAAAGGCGTGAAATATGGATTTGCAAACCTTTCACCCTAATCTTTTTTTGAATTTTGTGAGAGTTAATTTTAGCTTCCTTTATTTAGATAATGAAACCAAGTTCCTGAAATTATAAATGAAATTAAAAAAAAAGTATAAGTCTCTTGGAGTAAAAAACTCCAGGAGTAAAAAACTTTCATCCTTGCTGAAACAAATATAATTCCTTCTGTGCAATCATTCTCACAAGCTAAGTTTTGAGAAAAAGAATGTTCCTTTCACAATAGACTGAAGTACACTTGACCTCTGTTGGTCTTTGGAGTTGTGCAGACTTTTATTTCCCCCTAACTCTTGAACATCTAGGTTGGGGTGGTCCAACATGTGGTCTAGGAGACCCTTTTTGGCAGCCCTTAAAGGTCCCGCCACAGCCACTGCCTCCTACTGCTTCTGTGGCTTTTTGATCTCCCTGTTGCACATTCCAGTTTCTCCTCTGGAAAAGAAGATACTGAAATTATACACATTGGGGCAATGAATTCAAATTCTGCACACAGACTAACTTTTGCAGACAGACAAATTTTGCACACAGAGCTGACTGTGACGGAGCAGGAGAGAGATCTAGGGATGCTAGTGGATAGTTCAATGAAAGTGTTGACACAATGTGTGACGACGGTAAAGAAGGCTTATTCCATGCTTGGGATTTTATGAAAAGGTATGGAGAATAAAACAGATATTATAATGCCATTCTACAAATCAATGGTAAGGCCACATTTGGAGTATTATGTCCAGTTCTGGTCACCACTTCTCAAGAAGGATATAGAGGAAATGGAAAAAGTACCGAGGAGAGTGACCAATTATCAGTTCTATGAATTTTCAAATATCCAAGGAAGACTTATAGAAACAGAAACCTTTTTTGCATACATTGAAGTATACATTGAACAAAAATGGGTACAGTATTTCCTGAAAAATAGTTGATTTTGTTTTGTGTGTACAGATGTCCCATCTGCCCGTTTCAGAACTGAAGGAATTCCAAGTTGCTCCTGGAAATGGCAGAGTTTTGCAAATCCTAAAAATACTTTCTCATGGATGGCTAGACAAAAGAATTCCAGAGGATATCCATGCTTATTAGAATTGTTGGAAAGGCTTAAGTACAGATGATGGATTCATTTTCAAAAACTGATTGAGTCATAATACCACCAGGATGAAATACTGAAGACATACTGAAGAGTGAACTGCAAATTGTCGGGTAACAGAAAGGCTGGATACATGACTTATTGGCAGGCATGTGTGTGTGCCAAATTAATACTGGGTACACTTTTACCAGGTTGCAAAATTTTAGAAATAACAACAAAAGGTTTTTAAATTGTATCAAATACTATAATGAGTGTCAGAGAACACTGTAGTTCAGAGCTCCTGTAGTTTTGCTTCAGTGACTGAGGGGTAGAGTTGGGCATCCCAGTTTGATGTCCCAATACTGCCACAAGGTCCAGCAATGACAAAATGACATTGCTGTACTTTGCAGTGGCAAAGCCACTGGTGTCTCCTTGGGGTAAGGGAACAAATATTCCTTTACCCCACGTCAAGCCCAAGCATCCTCATTGGGTCTCCTCAGAGCTTTGCCAGTTCTTATGACTGAGCAGCCTGTGTAGGTCTCCATGGTTCCAGAGGAGACATTGGATATGGAGACAAGGGTAGGGGCATCTGTTACTGCCCCTACCCTTCCTGGTCTTGATCCCTGCCCAGTTCCACCTCCCCCTGCCTTTCCACCCACCTTTCCCCTGCTCCAGCACTTTCATAACATGGTGGCGGTGGGACTGGAGTGACGTGTTAAGCCTGATAGGATGAGCTCTTAGAACTCAAATGTCACATATTAAATTAGTGGTGTTTGAGTGGCATGTTTGATAATTGCTAGTTTTCCTGCAACCTAAAAATATACAGAATATTCTTGTTAATAGCGAGACGTAGTGTACTAAAAGACAAAATGTTAAGGAGAGGTATCCAAAGATCTCCAAATTGTTCATTAGTTGTGCACAGCCATTAAAGGCTCCACCTGACCATGTTGTGCCAATTTCAGTGGTACACGTTGTGAATCAAAAGGTGGATGAGTTGAAACTGGTGGTAGCAACCCTATGGAAATCAGGAAGAGAAGACCAGGGTTCAATAAAGTTTATTCTGGATTTATTTCTCCCAAGGCATAATTTTGTACAGTTAGCAGCAGCAAATATTACTCCGTGCTTTTGGAAGCGTCAGTCTCCAAATGTCAATGGTATTTATCGTTGTTCCTCAATAATCTGAGACAATGGTTAGAAAGACGCATATATCACTTGGAAATCTCTGCCAATCCCTCCCCTCTTAAGCATTGTCATAAAAAAGTATAAATTCACATTAATAATGAAGTGCATTTTCCACAGAATCTGCTCTGTATTTCGGGATGAGCAGGCAAGGCAGTAGTGGCTGCAGTTTCTTATTAAAGAACAGAGCAAATTCTCATAAATCTAGTCTAAGGCCAAGGAACATGCTTGGCCTGATGCTCTCTCTCTCTTTCTCTCTCTCTCTCTCTCAGTTGAACATTTACTGTAATGAAATATATGTGCATACTGTCAACCTAGTTGAGATTTTTGTTGAATCGATTAACTATCTGGCTTTTAAATGATTAATTGATTGATCAATTTATTTATTTATTTAATGCAGTCACATAACAATGCCCTTCCCCCAGACTGTGGATGCCCCTGTCAATTAATCATATTTAAATACACAAACATATAGCAAAGTGCAGTCTCAAAGCAACTCTTCTGAGAGTCATCAGGGGAGAGGCTAGGTTGGCTAAAGAATGAAATAGCTTACATTTCCGAGCTAGCTATTAGCTTCATATACCAACCAGCACAAAAAGTAGTCTTTAAGGAGCTGTTTGTTATCTGAGAGAGAGAGAGAGAGAGAGAGAGAGAGAGAGAGGAACCTGTGACTGGTTGTGTGACCTTCACGAAATCAGGCTCTTCAAATCCTATCCCAGCTTTTGCTTAAGGCTCAATAACTTTTACATACGTGTGTAAAATGTTTTTAAAATTAAGCGGGAGGATTCACTTGTATATTTTAAAATGAAGAGCAAGGATGTAATTGTACAAGGTTGGGGTCACCTAAAGACTCCTGGTGCAGGGGGCCAGGTCAGGCTTGCCAGACCTCCAGCTGTAGCTGCGCGTGCACTGGGGCTGACTGACAGCCTCAGGGCCCAATCCTCTGCATGCCTACTCTGAAATAAATCCCATTGTGTTCAGTGTGTGCATAGAACACACATTTCATTTGTAACAATGAAAATACATCCTGCATATTGGATATTTACATTACGATTCATAACAGTAGCAAAATTACAGTTACAAAGTTGCAACGAAAATAATTTTATGGTTGGGGGTCTCCACAATGTGAGGAACTTATAAAGGGGTCACAGTGTTAGGAAGATTGAGAACCACTGTTTTAAAGTGTACTAGGTAGGTGACGCTGGTGGTATAGTGTCAGCAGATACAGTAGCAATTATTACTCATGCTTCCTCCCATCCAGCCCCAACCAGTAGATAGTGACCATATGTCAGGGTGCCTCTACCTTTAACTATTGCAAAGAACAGATAATTTAGGCAGGTATAACTCAACATAGAAGAATTTAAAAAGTAGCACTGCCAAAATCCTCACTTCTATACAATGCTTAGGAAAAGGCTCTCTTTCTTCCATTCTATATTGACAGCCTGCCTTATGCAGAGGTGCTAGAAAATAGTTTTTTTTCATAAATTTTGAAGAATGATGTTATATGCTTTTATTTCATCATCACCAAAAAGTCACACCTATTTGTAAGATCTGAGGTAACAACAGATTACAAACCAAGAAGCAATTTTACCAAACCTGAGCAGATCTGTGCCTAGTCAATGCCCAGAAAATCCCTGCCTGCCACTTTCCATTCCATGATGGGAGAAAGCTTAAAAGTAAATGCAATGAATAAGAGCATGAAAATGTATAATTACCCAAGTTAATTGCATTTATCTCCTTTTAGTCTTGCTTGTGTTACATTCTAGAGAACCTGCCAGAGCAATGTAAAGAGAAGATTGCTTGGTTTTGGCCAGGCTGATTTGTGTTCAAATGTCCACTGAGGCTGTAAAGATAACTCGATAACCACTCTCTTTCGGTCTAACCTTCCTCCCAGGGCTGCTATGAGGATAACAAAGGGTGCATAACCCAGATCTGTATACATCTAAGTTCAGTGGAGAAAGGAATGGGATACAAGTGTGAGTCATCACAATAAAGCACCACACTTGGTGATGCCAAACTTCTTGTGCCTATGCATAACCAGTACATATTTGCAACTGAAGGTAGCCATCTGTCTTTCCAACATATTATGCTGGTTTATACTTAGACTGGTAGCCTAAGTAGTTCAGGGCTGTGAGTGGTGCAAGTGGTTAAGACAGTGTCCCTGTTAACCAGCAGGCCACAGTTCGAGACCCGGGTCAGCCCCCCAAGACAGGGTGATCTCCTGTCCTTAGCCCAGCTCTGTGACACAGCTGGAACCAATCATATCGGCTCTACTGTTCCATTGGAGTATTTCAGTGGCATGGAGAGGGGGGGATTTGCTGCTTGGGTAACAGACTATCTTCCATATTAATCTACCCAGGCCTTCGTTCTTCGCATACAGTGTCGAGCACGAAACCATAGTCTTTCAAGACTGATGGATGGCAAGTTTAAGTTTTCCAGAATTAAAGATAGGGGTCTTTACTAAGCCCAGCTGGCAGAGATTAATTTGATTACGTTCTGCATGAAGTTCATGAGCTCCTCCACTGCATCACAACCCCTTCCTTTGGTCTGCTTTGCCCAATGTTCAGGGTGTAATCTGAACATCACCTATGTTACTACAGTGACAAATAAATCAACATGTTAGGTATTTTAGGTCAAATTAGATACTTTGGGTCAATTAGACATAATTAGGCAAAATTAGGCTAGGGAGTGCCATGTCTGAATCTCTTCTTAAAAGAAATGCTGGTTTGAGGGAGGCAGGTCTGAGAACTTGGGGGACAATATGATTTTCCTGGACAATTTTCCTGATCAAAATTGTCTCTGGCTGCTGTTTGGCCAAAGGGATGGGTGAGAATATGTGCTTGTGTTTCAGATATCCTGTATACAAACTATCCCATGCTGGATCCCATGTCCAAACGCCATCTCCTGTTATGTATAAGGGGTAAAGTTTTCAGACCATATGTTCCTTTCTAAAAAAAACAAATCACAATGTATGAATGGTCAGAATATCAAAGAGAAAATAAAAAAGAAGCATGCATCTGTAGATAAAGCTACATGAAAAAATTCAAATTACATAGTTTGACTTCATTCAAACTGTGTTTAGTTAAACACGTCATCCCATATTCCAATCCACTTGAGGAGCCTTGTATCCGGGTGAATGTCATCAGATACTAAGCATGCTGTTTCTTGGCAGAAATAATATGGGAAGTGAAAACTTAGAAGGAAGTGAGGGTGGATATAACAGCCCCAACACTTTGCAATGAGTGAGGTAACCCGGACCTTGCCTTTCACCTTCACTCATTTTGTTACATCTGCCCAGCTGCTGGAGATAATCTGGAAGTGTCTGGTTTCACATCCTCATCCCCAGCGTCCCACAACCCTTTACCAGCAGCGTCAAAGTTTGGGCAGGCAACATACTGGGAAGAGAAACAAGGCAAAGCTGGGAGCCAAGAACACACCCATGCATCAAGAGGAAGAGTACGATATCAGCAAGTGGTGAAGATATTTACCAAGAAGATTTGGCTCTGCATTATGTCTTAGGTGTCTCTATTGTTACAAAAAGGTGTTGCTTTTAGGCACTTGAGTAACTGCTGAATACCTTGGGTACTGCTGAATACCTGATTATGGTCATTATAACTAATTGGATGGCTCTTAATTGGCAACATTTGACATCAGTTGCTGTGCAATAGACAGGAGAAAGCTGTGGTCTTTGTGACCTACCTGTAGGTTTCCCAGGGGCCATTGGTGTAAACAAGAGTTTGACTTCTACTCTGATCTAGCAGGATTCCTTCTGTGTTTGTTTGAGGTATGAGTAATGGATTCCCTGGGAACTGGAAGCGTTCAAGGCGCGCTGCTGATTTCCACGTAGACTGCTGTAAGCTCAGCAGTCTGTCTCTTCGTGGGTACATAACTAGATCTGAATAAGAATGAAAATATATCAGCAGAAATTGATCTGTCCGAGATGTGTATGAATGGATCTGAGATGAGTTTGGCTCATTTCATATGTTATGGGTCCCCAAAATACAGAGAAGTCTCTGCACAGAGAAGTATAATATTTTGAAAAAAAATCTATATGTCAGCCCAAATAGCAGGTAAGGCCCCATTGCACAGCCACATATCACCAGTGTTTGTAGCCAGGAATGTACTAGATGTCACAACTGCATAGATCATATGAGAAAGGGTCACGGTTCAGTGGTAGAGTGCATGCTCTGTTTACATAAGGCATGGGTCCACTGTTTTGAAATTCTGGAGAGTCACTACCAGTCACTAGACTAGAGGTGCAGTCGCCTTACTCCAGGCAGCAGCTTCCTATGTTTCTGAAAAACAGCATCAACACCACCACAATTCTCTCTCAGTTGCCACTCTCTCTCGGTAACCTCTAATTCAACTCATCTCCGATCTTGGCCTTTTGATGCTCACCAGTTCCTTGCTAACCAGTTCTATTTTGTTGGCAGCCCTGGGTCTTTTGAAATGTTTAGATCTGACCTCGTAGAAGACCTGCTATTAAAATCCACGTAAAAATCTATGTAAAAGAAATCTACGTAAAATAAATCCACGTGAATTAAACCTACGTAAAAGAAATCCACGTAAGAGATATCTACGTAAAAGTAATCTACGTAAAAGAAAAAAAAGTATGAGAATCAATTCCTTCCAAAAGTCTTACATTTTTATTTTGGTATACTTAACACACATGGTTATCTGCGTATCCTATAGATAATTTAACAAATTGCTTTGCGATCCTTCCAGGGCGTGGTATAAATGACTGATTTAAAACCCCTGCATTGTTCCCATTGCATTGTTCTTCATCAACTTGAGTCGTTTTTATGTGAAGTGTCAAGCTCTTCTAACAAATAACTGCTGCCAGACAAATCAAGTTCCTCATCTTAAAGCTATGGCTAAATAGTTTATAGCTTTAATCTGCTCACTGAGGTGTGCAGTCTATGACAGTAATTATAAATGCAAGGAGAAATTATAGCTGAATGCTTTAACTGCATTAGGAGCCATTTGATGAACATTCATGATTGCCTGCTCATTTTCAACAATAGAGGGCACGTTAGTGTCAGTGCATTAGAGGATTTTCAGTTCTGTTTGGCTCTTTCTTCCATTTACTACTGAATTGTCAGTTGTCTCCCATAAAGTGGGGAGGGGGTGCACCATCGAATCTTTAAACTTGATGGGTTTCTGAAAAAAAAGACAAAGGATAAAACAGAGGGAAAAAACAGAGCTCCCTGTTTATCATTATGCTTTTTTATTCTTTTTCCCCCTCTGTAGGTTTCTTGTTTTCAAATTGGTTCATTTCAGGGAGCTGCCTGTTTACTTCCCAAAGACTTCAGGAGTAGAAATCTGCTTCAAATCACAGTCTGAGCTGCTATTCAGCCTGCAACCTGTATTGAACGACCCAAAATTTCTAATAAGAGAGCCACTGAGCATGTGCAAAGTGTTTACCCCAGACACCATTGGGTCCTGTCCATGAACATTACAATGATAATTAGGAAACCCCAGTTGCTCTGAGGTTGACTAGAGCCCTAGTTGGCATGCTGCCCTCATCTTAACTGACAACTTGAAATCACAAGAATATAAGGTGAGTCCCTATAGATTGAACCAAAGATCCAGCTCATCCTGTTTCCAACAGTGACTGAATTAGTGGTGTCGCTAAGGGATTTGGAACTTTGTGACCATCCACAGTATCCTATATGTCATATATCATTGGATATACTCTGGATTAGGGGGTAAGTTTGATTTTGTATTTAAAACCCTGTAGGTTTCTTGGTGAGTTTTTTAATCTAAACTGTGGGATACAAATCTCTTAAGTAGACAATATGGAGCATAATCCTAACCAAATCTACTCAAAAGTAAGGCGCATCATGTTAAATGGGTCTTACTCCCAGGAAAGTGTCTTTCTGACTGCAGCCAACCTTTCATTCATTTCTGTGTGGGTGACTGAATATCCAATTTGGTTTTTCATGGATGATACAGAAAAGATTCTGTATAAACCATCATCATTGATGGTTCTGATTCTGGCTAGATAAACCAGAAATTTTTAACCAGATAAACCAGAAAGATAAACCAGAAAGATAAACCAGAAATAATTTTCAAGTGGACTATTTGTGCTGCAAAATGTCCACAAGTGTTTGGAGTACAGTGTTTGAAAATCATTTTAAAAATTCTGTTTTTAGGGCAACCGTAGTAATGAAATATCTATCCCTATTTCTCCACCATTCATTACTACAAATTTCCCTAAGAACTGAGGCACAGAACCAAGAAATGTTTCCCAGAAGCAAGAAGTGTTATCATAAGATTCAAAGAGGTGAATATTTTTTTTTAAATAAGCAGAATAAAAATAGATATTTTCAAAATTTGGAATATCTTAACATACTCTACAATCCAGAGTAACTATGGGAGCACATAAGAGATATTACATGCACCTGTAGTTACTGTACCACCTAGTGAAAACCTATGGGAAATTCATGTTGCAATCCAGATTAAATTGTTCTTACACTGGAGCAAGGACTCCCCTTAGTTACTCTGGATTGTGCCCATAGTTTAAACTTAGTACACATGATTGTGCTTCCAAATTACTGTACGTCTCTGACCAGAGACATGGGCATTTTGATCAAATTTCTGTTAACTGACCACCATTGTATTACCAGCAAAGACTGGAATTACCAGCATAAATGGAATACCTCTCTGCCATTTTGAACAAAAATAATATAAGGAACAACTTAATAAGATTCTTTTCTGAATTTCAAGGAAAGAACATATTGAAACTTTGGAGTCATGTGTTTTTAGTACAGCTCTGAAGAGTTTAGTCAAGCCACAGAGATTAAAAGAAAATGTCCTACCCTCTATACAGTGTAAATCAAAACAGCCCAGCATTTCACACAATTGTGCTGTCATGCATAGCAATTAAAATTACATTCTAGACAACCATCCGTTCATACTCCCACTGCAGTTTAAATATATTCCTTCTAAGATACCAAGGTGCAGACATACATGAATATATAAATTAAAACTATATACAAAAATGTGATTAACAGGTTCATATTTACCAATTAGCAAGAGCATTTTTTTAAAAAAAATCTATGATTGGAGGATTTCTGGCACTTGAGAAACTGGAGAGATTAATGTTGAAAACCCCAAACTCATTCCATGCATTTTCTCCAACTCAGGTGCATTGGATCCAAATGCATTGGAGCAGTGATTCCCAACCATTTCAGCACGGGGACCCACTTTTTAAAAAAGGCATTTGATTGGGACCCACCTAGAATCACAAGAGTTCTAAAAAAGGGGATCTAAAAAGAAATATTAAAATAATAAGCAGAAAAAATCCAAAAAGTGCAGGAGTTGAGCTTTTTGCAGGTGATTAGCAGTTCAGCTAGGGCTGTGGGTGGTGCAAGCAGTTAATACGCTGTGCCTGTTAACCAGCAGGCCAGGGTTCAAGACCCAGGTCAGCCCCACAAGACAGGGTGAACTCCTGTCCTTAGCCCAGCTCTGCGACACCAGCTGGATCCAATTGTATTGGCTCTGCCTTTCCATTGGACTAATTCAGTGGCGTGGAGAGGGGGGATTTGCTGCTTGGGTAACAGCCTATCCTCCATAACAATCCAACCCAGGCTTTCGTGCTTCGCATGCGGCATATGCAGCGCCGAGCACGATTCCATAGTCTTCCAAGACTGACAGAGGCCTGCTTATCCTCATCAAACATGTCACAGATCATACAGGAAGACTGCTGCAAAAGGCAAATATTAAGACAATTCCATAAACCTGGAAGTATTTGCTTTGTGGGAATCTTGGTGTAAAACTTTGCTTTTGCTGTGTTCCTGGCTATCTTGTGCAGAAGCTGATATCTGTACTGGCAAAAAAGTGTATTGGCAAAACAGTTGTGTCATGAGAAAGTCAAGTGGGATCTTAAGAAAATTAATGAGAGTTTCTAAAAAAACTTGGAAAAAGTTGTGTTGCTTGGAATGCAGGCCTCCGTCAGTCTTGAAAGACTATGGTATCGTGCTCGGCGCTGCATACGCTGCATGCAAAGCACAAAAACCTGGGTTGGATTGTTATGGAGGACAGGCTGTTACCCAAGCAGCAAATCCCTCCTCTCCACGCCACTGAATTAGTCCAATGGAAAGGCAGCACTAATACGATTGGATCCAGCTGGCGTTGCAGAGCTGGGCTAAGGACAGGAGCTCACCCTGTCTTGTGGGGCCGACCCAGGTCTTGAACCCTGGCCTGCTTGTTAACAGGCACAGTGTCTTAACCACTTGTGCCACCCACAACCCTGATTATATCTGAGTACCTGCCTGTTTTAGATTACCATTGCACTGCCATTAAATTACTCAACTATTAAAAATAAACTTTTTCTGAACTAAATTGTTTATCTTCAATTTACAACTAGAAGTAGGGCTGTGGTGGCCCAGTGGTTACAGATGCTTTGCTGGTCAACCTAAAGGTTGGTAGTTTGAGACCCAAGTACCACAAGACGTAGTGAGCTCTTGTTATTTGCCCAGCTCCTGCCAACCAAAGCCTGTAAATGCAAGTAGATAAATAGGTGATGGAAAGGAAACGGCATTATGTGCATTTGGCATTTAGTAATGTCAGCCACATGACCACAGAGGCGTCTTTGGAAAATGCTGACTCTTTGGCCTTGTAACAAGAGAAGCACCACTCCCTGGAGTTGATCACACCTAAAAGGGCAATCTGCAGGGAACACCTTTACCTTTTAGTACAACTTATGTTTACCATAGTAAGCAAATATTTACTATTTACAACTAGTAAGTAATGAACATTACAAAAATCTAGGCAGGAAAAAAGGCTGCACAAATATTTTCTCCTACTCTTTTCCATTTTTAAAAAACTTTTTTTATTGTCAAGTAAGTAGAATTTTAAATTGTGGTATAATGGGCAGATATAAACCAGACCCCACAAGGGAAATAATGGACCTTTTCTGAATTTTAAAGCATTTTGCATATTATAATAATGCAGCAGCAATACTCAAAACTGCATGTCCGGAAATCAGCTATTTAAAATGAATTCACTTTCAGTGTGTTTTCATTGCCTTTTTTCATTGGCTTTTTAATGACTGTGTTTTACTGGATAAGTGTCCAAAGACAGCATCATTACCTTTGTACTAAGGGACCCTTGTGCAGCTGTGCACTGTAATTTGGATATTCTCGACGGCACTAGAACCGTAATCGTTCCACTTAGTGAAAACCTAAAGTCAGTTGGTTATTAAAAATGCTACACATTTATAGCTTTGGACTCTGCCACAGCAGTATGGGAGCACTTAGCATACTTTGATTTTGTCGAGTATGCTATATCATCACCCCCTTCTGTGCCTTAAACAGCACCTTGTAATGGAAACTTTGGCAGGTGATGATGCTCATCTATACTGTGACAAACTTTGTAGATCAAGTTACTCTTTGAGGTATTGGAGTAAGTTCATTTTGTTTGTTTGTTTTGATCAGTTGGCAACCCTAATTTTAGATATGACTGTCACTCTGAATTAGAGCACCAGTTCGTAGTCCAAATATTAAGAACATAGGAAATGCCCTGCTTGATCAGGCCACAGGTCCATTCAGTCACAGAATCATAGAATCCCTTTTTAAAGGCATCTACTCCAGAAGCATCAACAAATCATGTGGCAAGGGGTTCCACAGGCTAATTACAAAGTGGCTAAATAAATATTTTATTTTGTCTGCTCTAACACTCTCAACATTTTAGTTAATGTCCCATTAACGTTTTAGTTAATGACCATGGTAACACAGCAGTCAATCTTGCCTTGGTTCTGCCAAGAGTGAACATACGCACCTCTATCCACCCCTGCATAATTTTGTATTTCTCTATCATGTTTCTCTCAGGCACCTCTTTTGAGTCCTAAATGCTGTAGCCTTTCCTTGTAAGGATGGTGACCCAACCCCGCAATCATTTTGGTCACTCTTTTCTGCACCTTTACCATTTCCGCTATCTCTTCTTTGAGATGTGCTGACCAGAACTGGATGCAGTACTCCAGGTGTGACCTTACCTTTGATTTGTACAACTGCATTATAAGTTGTTGTATTCTCAATATAGGTTGAGTCCATTCCAGGAACCTTTGTGGATGCAGATTTTCATGTTAATCAAAAACAATTAAAATCAATTAATCAACAGTATTTATATACTGCTTTTCAACAAAGATTAGGCAACCATTTAAAAACAGACTGTTTATCATGGTAACACAGCAGCGAGGTGATCAATCAGTCAGTCTCCCTCGTTGGGGCGTAGAAGAGCTGTTTCTGCTTAAATGCAGATTCCTTCCTTCCACCTGGAGTAGCCAAAGAATACAAATTGTTAATATTTCCAAATTGCTTTGCATTCTTTAGATGCTCCAGGGAGGGGAAAGGAAGGGTCTTCCTCCAAGCGGAAAACAAGGTTGATCCCACAGAGTAAAAAAGTACAACAGCTTGTGTTGTACTTACTTGTTACCATGCTAAGGAGGGTTTTTTTCTTGCCTAAACAGATGTTTATCTTTAATTTGAAGGGCCTACCTCATTTTCATTGAGATAAAAATCTCCTGTGGTATTTAGTCTGTAACTTTTCTGCTGATCTCAAACATGGAATTTACTTTTTTCACTGCTGCCATACACAGGGTTGACATTTTCATTGAGCTCTTTTCATTTTCAGCACCCCAGTGCTCTTAACCCCAGTTAAGAATGGGTTACCCTCTCCTACCAGTCCTCTGAGTATACAGTTAACCAGAATCAAGGACGCAGAACAACCATTGTTTGTTTATTTATTATAAAATATTTAAATGCCACTTTTCCCTCCCCACCAGGAGGCACTCAAGGCCAACTGAGGTCAGAGGGTAGCACATACACAGTCATCCTGTTTGTAGTGGCAGCATCCATAGGGATTCTTCCTTTGCAGCAAACATTCTGCCACCTTCAACTATTCCTGTATTGATTTCCTCTTTGGAAGGAGCTAATTAACCTGCATTGACAAAAGGGGTCCTCCACATGTGAAAATCAAGTGTTGGATTACTGATCGTAAATGGCTCATGCAAAACAAGTGAGATCTGTGTTGACTTTAACTATTTACATCTGTTTGCATGTTTGTAGATTGGGAAACCCATATACAGCTGCTTCCACTCATATGAAAGGATAGGTACCAGTGCAGTAGTGGAAAGGGAAAATGGTTGAAAAGTGCTACCAGTCTTTTTTAGTTTACAAATGTTGCTTCCAATGCTTTTTTAGGCTAGCAAATTGCAAATGACTTCAGAAAAAAAAGATTTCTGCAAATGGACTATCATTAACACCTGTGGAAATGGGAATAGACTTGGAGCTAAAGTTGGCACATGATGTGTGTCTCTCTCTTTCTCCCCCCCTTTCTCTCACACACAAACACACAAACAGTTTGAATCATCATGTCATATGCAAATCATGGGCAGGGCAATTTTAGCCTTTAGAACAGGAAAGAGGTCCAAAGAGTGGAGCTTGTGTTGAATAAATGATTTTCCAGGTATAATTAAAATGCACAGAAGAATGGATCATTGGAAAACAAACCATCAGAAATAAGGGGATTCCTGTACTGCACACTCAATAATTTATATTAGTTCCCAGCAGATGCCCTCTTTCTAGGATATTCACCTAGTTTTGCTAAAAAGGGTTGTCCAGATTGCATTTATTGCAATTTCCAGATGGCCTACTTTTTAAAATTAAGATCATGAGATGTCAGGTTTTAGCCTTTTTATTAACCTAGTAGTATTTTAAAACACCAGACATTGAATGTTCAGGCATTCATTAGTTGGGTATATTGAAACTGGTTCACCAGTTCGCCATGTGTCCCCAGAATTGTTGTGGTCTGTAGCCACACCCTCTTCTGATTCCAGATCTGGATTCCTATGATTTGGAAAGCTGACAAAGCATAACTTTGAAGTAAGCATTTTCTTGAGCTACTGATCTTCTGTTTCAAGAAACTAGGAACTTTAGAACAAATTGGTCTATGAAATCTGCTTTTTTTTAAAGTCAACTTTATACTAAATATTTCTGGGAATGGCATTGCAGAACTGAAACTGCATGATGTCAGTGCACTCGTTCTGCAACAGCTCAATTCTAGCCCCATAAAAAGAAAAACTGAAGATAGGACTGCATGGAAGGCCACACCAGTAGCAACAAAGGCCACCATTCAAACAAATAAATATGGAGTTATTTTCTTCTAGGATGGACCTCTTATACAAATATGAATAGTGTATGAAGGGATAGTTCCAGAGATTTTTCACACTAATAAAATTAGCTAAAAATAAGGAAAGAACGAGACCTGATGTGTTTTTATATGTGACAAAACAATTTATTATTACACAAATGAATCTATGATGCCATAGATTGATCGAGAATAATGGATAAATAACCAGCTTTGTGGGGAATACAGGCTTTCTGTGTATCATATAGAGCTTGGTCTAGGTGACAGTTCTGGGTTGTAGAGAATTCAGACTTTAAAGATTAAGAATATCCACATAGTAGCCAGTGAAATCTCTCCTGATTATTTATTTTTCTCCATGAATACAATGAGAACATTAGGTGACATTAAATCCTTTTTCTGTGGTCCTGTCAATTTTATCTCCAAGCTGCTCTTTTTCCCAATTGTGAAAGATCCCAGAAGAACCCCATTTAGCTGTTTGCTCCTCGTTTAGGGCACCAAGGTGTGGAAAAGTTAACTGCCTTTTGACCCTTTTTATCTTATAGATGGGACGTGAAGAAATTGTAAGAATGAGGGAAGCTTGGAAACTTCAGTCAAGACATTTTGAATGTTTTAAGAGAGGAAATTTGACATGAAGCACCTCTGCCTGGATTCTGGGTCACTTATGGTGAAGGTGAAGAATGTGCATCTTCCACTTTAGGTTGGCACCAGTAGTATCAGCTGACCAAGTCCTTACTTTTTTTCTATCACAATATGATTTCCCCCTCATGTTGCCAAACTTTTAATAGGGTGTTTTCAGGACTTGAAAAAGCAATACACAATTTTATAAATAAAAGAAGTAACTCATGCTTCTCTGCTTTTTTTGGAAAGCAGATTCAGGACCATCCTACCATGCTACATGTTTTGGATGTGATTGACTTGGAGCACCTTCTTAATCTGGAGTGCTTCCTTCTGTCTCAGTTTATATCTCCATACTACCTTAGAGGACCTTCACTTGCACAGTAGATGCTGCAGATCAGACAGAGGAACACATGCATGTACATTTCCACTAAACTTTGCCCTCCTTATAGCATTGCACCCAAAGTAAGAGATTGTCGGTCTTCGTTCTGCATCATTTTGAATTACACACATCTGATACACAAAGATGGGCAACAGAGGAGAAAGCAAGGACTCAGTCCTTGAAACCATAAGGTAACAAAAACAAAACAGAGAAATCCCATGAAACTGGACACTTAAGACGCTGTCATTTGATTTCCTGTGACTCCTGCTCACATGCGCGGACTAAGAGGAAAGGGTGGTCACAGATCCTTAAAAATATTACGAGCAAATACAATTTCAGTAGAAGCCATTAGAATGAAGTGCTTGTCATGCTTTGCTTTTCAAAAGCAAGGTTAATGGACTGGTTAGCTAAGTGGGAACACGGGGTCAACTGAAAGCAGGGTTGCCAAATTTTTTCTTTACAGTGGGTCCTGAGCCTTTAACAAGCAGAATGGCTGAGCAAAACCATGAAGGTTGAAGCTTTTCCCATTAAAGAAATAGACTCATAAGAGAAGTTGCATCTGCTAATTTCCCCCGTTCCCACTACACTGTGGTGGCAGACAAGACGAGCCCATCGGGAAGGCAAACAGAAAAATTAACAGCATAGTTTTAAGAAAGCAGAAGTGCTTTAAGAGCTCTCCTTGTTATAAATATAATATAAAAATTCATTTTGCAGTGAAGACATGCATACCTTGGGAGTTATTCTTCATCCACTTCTGCTACAAACTGTGAATGGTGTTCTGGTGATTTGCTGTGTGTTTTGCTTAGATGAAGTTTTACTGCGTGTTTGCTCACAAATGTCCGAGAGCACAACTTACATTTGAACTTAGAGTCTGTGTCCTCTTCCCCAGGTATTGTCTCAGGAGACCTCTGAACTGAAATTCTGGAGATTTCTTGCTCTACCTTTGTTTGTTGCTCCACTGCCAGCTTGTTCATGTCTTTCATTTGGAAACCTAGATGGGACTCTAAATGGCTGATGTACGTCGACGGGGTCCTAAACTGAGATGCACAGTCACTGCAATAAAAGATGGGATGCCCTTTATCCATATTTTTCAAAAACTTGGTCCCTCCAGTTTTTCTAAGTTGGTACTTGACGTTTGCCAACCAATGACTGATGGTAGTCATGGAAAGTCCCGTAAACTTGGAGATCTGCATGCGTTCTTGAGGGCCCAAGTCTGACAATAAATATTTACCTTCAGATGTTTGGAAAAGACTGGAAGCAAACTGAGCTTGCAGAATGAGGAGATGCTGAGGATTCCAGTTGGATTGCCTTCCCTTCCTTTTGTGCAAGGTGGAGACTTCTGTGGAGACATCTTCAAAACGCCGGACGTCCATTTCCAGTTTCATTGATGGGATCCTTGATGTTGCAGCAGGTTTTGGTGTGGTAGCTTTGGGAAGAACTTTGACCATGTCCGCAATGTCAGACAGTGCATGTTTCTGAGGTGGGGAGGTGCAAGATTGTGCTTGAGCAGACTCGACTTTCTTGCTTTTTGATTTGGTGAGGTCGATGGGCTGATCGTTGTTTTCAAACACGTAACACCTGGATGCATGTTTTGGCAGTGTTGGGGAGGAAGATAAAACGGGTTTCTCCATGTTTAAAGCAGGTTTGTGGAACATGGAGACTGAACTTGGACTGGAGTTTGACTGAGGTCTCAAAGGTTCATTTGCTTTGCCCAAGTGGTTATTCAGCACAGATTGTAGGGCGCTCAGTGGATTTAAACAAGGCAGGTCTGAGGGGTGGTTAGGAGCAGCACATCCATTGCTGAGAGATGGTGTTATTGACTCTTTTGTTTTTAACTTTTCCTTTTCCTCCTCCTCTTTTGCCTTGTCCTCATCCTTCAAATGACATGGCTCAGGTTTTCTGGGTTCTGGACACACCTCAGTTTGAGGGGAAGATTCTCCTTCGTTCTGAGAGATGGGGGCAGTATCAGCTTTAGTGCTGTCTTTAATGTCCTTCTGTGCTTCCTTCTTGGTGTCTGTCTCCTTCCTTAGTTGTGGACACTGGGTTGTGTTAGCGGAGACAGGAACCAGGGGCATTACTTTCCACTTTGGAGCAATAGGCCTCAACTTGTTGGCCACAGTTGGTCTGACTTGCAGAACTTGAGACCCCACTGGCAAGGAAGGTTTTGCTCCTTCTGAGAGCTGGTAAGCTGCATGGATGCTGGGATATGCACTCCAGCTGGGTGCTCCATTTTGGGCTTTATTGATGGCGGTAGTAACTGTGTTTTCTAAAGACTTTAAAATGTCTCCACCACCTTTTGAAGCATCTTCCAGATCTTCCTCTCTAAGGTACTGGTATTTCATTGTAGGATCCAGTGGTTTTTGAAGGGTGTCTTCATAGTCTTCATTCTTTACTACTTTCTCATCTTTGTTTGTCTCCTCAAGCTTATTTTGCTTACTTTCTTTCTTTAGCTCTGAGGAAGGTGCCGAGGAATCAGTAGATGCATTACTAGAGGGTTTGGAGTGTGAATGTTGGGCATCACCGGCTGGTGCCTCCGAAAGTGACTGCATTTTCTCCACAGCCAGCGGATCCAAAACCAGTTGTTTTCCTTTCTTCGAGGCAGAGCTTGTGACTTTTAAGAAGTGACCTGTGACCATCATGTGCGTGGTGAGCTGTTGCAAAGTGTCATGTGAGCTCCCACATTCCATGCACTTCAGAATCTGCGATTTGCAGGCCTCAAATTGCCACGTGTAGCTGGCGCCATTCTGATAGCCATAGCGATTGTTAGACGACAACTGCAGATTTGCGTTCTTCTGGGAAGGAAAGCCATCGGCAAATGACCCAGTGGTAGAATCCGGCGAGCAAGGCCTGTTAATGTCAAAGACACGTTTCTTAGCGGGAGTCACCATTTTGGAAGAAATGGTTGGAACCGGCTCCTTCAAAGGCACTTTTTGGTAGTGTTTTGTTTTTATCATATGAACACTTAGATCTTGAAGGGAGTCAAAGGAGTCGCCACAGAACATACATTTCAGAACTTTCTGTGCATCCTCTTTATCCATGTCCTGAAAGGCCCTTTTACGGGGCTTGGAATAGCTGGTAGGCCTGTGCTTATCTTTTTTATGGTTGTCGTCTTGGTAGTGGCCGCTCTCATTCATATGGACAGTAAGCTCTACCAAGGTGTCGTAGGCTGCGCTACATTGCCTGCATCGAAACCTACTCGCGCCAGTAAATACAGTTCCGCACATTTTGCTGCTCTGTCTGTAGAGCTGGACTGAACTGAAGAGGTTTGGTTTGGAGACGGGCCTCGCTGGTAAGTTCTGTTGCAGGCTTTTGGTCAACGCATCCTGGTGCCAATCAAAATCAGTTTTGTTTGCTCCGTTTCTGTTCTCACATGCCCTCTTATCAGAATTTGACAGCTTGAGCCCAAGCCCTAAGCCTGTCCAGTAAGAGTCCGAAAGGATGTTTGCATAGACAGCCGTCATTTTATCCATGCAATTATGTGCTTCACTTAGAAGTTTGGGGTGGGCATTTGTTTTGGGTTCTTGTGTCTCTCTAGAGGAAAGACTTTTAATGTCTGCCACCTGGTCACTAGCATCACTTAAAAGTGACTCATTTTCAATGTCCTGGTTGGATATATGACTTACTGGAGAATTCTGGTAGCTAAAGCCGCCTTTGGGATCAGGGCCCACGTCATGTTCTTCATCAGTACCAGGGTCATTGCTACCCTGAAGGTGAGCGGTAGAATTGCTCTCATCATCATCCTCTTCCTCCTCTTTTACATCTTCATCCTCTTTCAGGTCGTCCTCTTGGGCATAACCTGGAAAGGAATAGCAACACATGAAATATAAACAGCAAATACGAATATTGTACACTCACTTCTCTAGTTCGGGCATTTGCTTTTGTGACTTGATTTTGGTTTCACCTTTTACTTTATGGACTGTTAACACAAGAAGTGAGAGAGCTGGCAAAGCTTGCTGGGTTTTTAGTGGTAGATGATCGTAATTCTTTCTAACTCTAAAAGATTTTGAGTTAATAATTTTTCTGTTGCAACAGTAAAGCTCTGACCATGTCTTAATGGAACAGTGAGAAATTAATATGAGATCATTTCCAGTACCATTAAAATGATGTGATCAAATGAACATTAGCCCTCTTTAACAGATGACAACTGGCCAAGGAGTTGAAGATGTATTGAAAATTTTCTTGCTTCTGAGGATTGTTCAGGTATAATAATATTGTGTATTTGATCAGCCTAAAAGAACATTTAGGATTCTCAGATATAGGCTAATAATACAGTTCAGATCATTTATCAGGAGAAATTCAACCACAAGCACAGTGCCAAGTGCACATTAAGTTGAGTTCATACTTTAAATAAAAACTTCATTAAACTGAACAACCACAAATCCAAGTTCAAATATTTTGAAAACATATCTGACAGCGCAATCCTACCTGGCACTGGATTGGGGAGGGGAAGGCCCTGTAGATGGGTCACCAGAATCAAGCTTCAGAAGGACCACTTTAGGTACACCACCACTCCAGTGGTGTATATAAAGGACCCCTTATGTCTGGAGAGGTACATACAGATATTTTGATATTTTAGATATTTTGAAAAAAACAATGATGCCCAGATTGATGCCCTTTTCCCCACCTATTTTTGAGGAAATACTGATCCCATTGTTGGGAACACAGGGAGCTCTGCTGTTTGGTGACAGTTTTCCACAAGATTGTCTTTGTCAGTTTAAACCACAGTTGTCCAAACCCCATGGGGGCCAGATGTGGCCCTTAGCAAGCTATAATGAGGCCCCTGGCAAAACCCCTCTATCCAGCCATTGGGAAAGTTTTATAATCCACTCTAACATATTCCCATTTGTAAATTTATTCAAATTTGAAATGTAAATTAATTTTCTGGGCCCCGATACATTGTCAGAGAGATGATGTGGCTCTCCTGCCAAAAAGTTTTGACACCCCTAGTTTAAATGGACCAGACCAACTGACAGCAGCAAATGCAACAGTTGGTTGAAATCCACAATACAGATAGAATTTTCTGCTTAATTTGGCTTTGACATGTTTACTATAACCTTTGCAAAAGAGGAACTCATGCTGAGAGGTCCTTTTTTGAGGCTGTTTGTCAGCATTACACACAATCTAGAGAAACTGCAACGAAATGGAATGTGCTATCAAAAATTTATCCAATGGCTTTAGAAGCCTTTTGGAATAATCATTTAAAAAATGCAAATAACTTTAAAAAAAAGTGCACAGTTTATTTCAAACCACTCACTTGCCTTAAATCATGCATATGCTTTGGACATTTTATTAAAGGGCAGCAAAAGTCCTTTAAAATGCAGACAGGCAGGTTGTTTAATGAATGTGAGTGGAGTTCTGTCTGTGATTTCCGTATGTAAATGTTCCTATAAATTGAAATGCGCAAGATTAATTCACTGAAAAGCTTGATTAGCAGAAGAGATTCTGAGAGAGCAACAGAGTTTTTTGTTTTTAAATCTACACATGTCACAGACATGGTGGCAAAGCCTAAGTAATAAATTAAGACCATTCTATGCAATCAGTTTACTGATCTTCAGCAAGCAAGGGCAATCTGTCTGGGACAAGAAGCTTCTGCATGTGGGTCGTGTTTCTGGGTGTGCTAAAAATGCTAGCAGTACTTTTCTCTCTGACTTTCTATTTCAAAATACAGGTGGGGCCTCCATATTCATGAATTAGCTAGCAGTAGATCTGGTTCAATGCAGGTCTCCATGTTGACCAGATAAGGTCCATCGTGAAGCTTTTGGAACTTTATTTGTTTGTTTGTTTGTTTATTTATTTATTAGATTTGTACCCTGCCTTTCTCTATATATATAAAAGAGAAAAGTCACTCACTGACTGACTCACTCACTGACTGACTGACTCATCACCGCCCTGCCAAAACCGGTGGGCCTATAAGCGTGAAATTTGGGGTGGGTGTTCCTTCCGTGACGGAGGGGTGCACTAAGAACCGGTTTTTGGAAATTCCAACGGGAAGGGGGTGAAAAGGGGCGCAACGCATTTTCCTCCCTATACTTTGCATTGAGAATTGCTGACTCAGCAACATTCCGCCCCAACTGCTGGGCCTGAAGCATGGAATTCTGGGAGTTCCTTCTGTCACCTGAACACCCACCAAGAACCATCTGGAGAAATTTAACCCTTCAGGGGCTGAAAAGGGGGCAACGTGTTTCTGTCCTATACTTAACATGGGAGACTGAATAACATCCAGCCAATTTGGTGCTCAGACCCTGGTGCACTGGGGGATGTTGTTTGGAGGAAGAGGTTGCGCTGGCGAGGATGCTGCGCATGAGGGGAAATTGCGCATGTAGGAAAGTTGAGCATGTAGGAAAGTTGAGCATGTAGGAAAGTTGCATATGGGAGGAAGTTGCGCATGGAGGAAAGTTGCACGGAGGAAAGTTGCACGGAGGAAAGTTGCGCATGGGAGGAAGTTGCGCATGGAGGAAAGTTGCACGGAGCATGGAGGAAAGTTGCGCATGGGAGGAAAGTTGCGCATGGGAGGAAAGTTGCGCATGGAAGAAGTTGTGCATGGGGAAGTTGCGCACGGGGCAAAGTTGCGCACGGGGGAAATTACACGTGGGGAAAATTGCGCATGGGAGGAAGCTGCGCATGGGGAAAGTTGCGCATGGGAGGAAGTTGCGCATGGGAGGAAGTTGCGCATGGAAGAAAGTTGCGCATGGGGGAAGTTGCGCATGGGGGGATGATGCGCACGGCGAAAGTTGCGCATATGGGAAGTTGCGCATATGGGAAGTTGCGCATATGGAAAGTTGCACATGGGGAAAGTTGTGCATGGGGGGATGATGCGCATGGAGGAAAGTTGCGCACGGGGAAAGTTGCGCACGGGGAAAGTTGCGAACGGGGAAAGTTGCGAACAGGGAAAGTTGCGCACGGGGAAAGTTGCGCATGGGGGGAAGTTGTGCACGGGGAAAATTGTGCATGGGGAAAATTGCACATGGGAGGAATGTTGCGCATGGGGAAAGTTGCGTATGGGGGAAGTTGTGTATGGGGGAAGTTGTGCATGGGCGAAGTTGCACCTGGGGGAAGTTGCACATAGGGAAAGTTGTGTATGGGGGAAGTTGTGCATGGGCGAAGTTGCACCTGGGGGAAGTTGCACATAGGGAAAATTGTGTATGGGGAAAGTTGCACATGGGAGGAAAGTTGCGCATGGGAGGGAAGTTGCACGTGGGGGAAGTTGCGCGTGGGGGAAGTTGCGCATGGGGAAGGTGCACATGGGGAAGTTGCGCATGGGGGGTCGAAGCGCATGGAGGAAAGTTGCACATGGGGGAAGTTGAGCATGGGGGAAGTTGCGCATAGAGGAAGTTGTACATGGGGGAAGTTGCGCATGGGGGAAGTTGCATATGGGAGGAAAGTTGCGCATGGGAGGAAAGTTGTGCATATGGGAAGTTGCGCATGGGGAAAGTTGTGCATGGGGTTTGATGCATATGGGGGAAGTTGCGCATGGGGGAAGTTGCGCATGGGGAAAATTGTGCATGGGGTTTGATGCATATGGGGGAAGTTGCGCATGGGGGGTTATGCACATGGGTAACTTGTGCATGCGGGGTTGATGCACATGGGTGAAGTTACGCATGGGGGGTTGATGTGTATGGGGGTAGTTGTGCATGGGGGGTTGTTACGCCTGGGGGAAAGTTATCCATGGGGGGTTGATGCATATGGGGGGATGGCATACAGGGGAATTTTACTCCCGCAACGCGGGTACGCCTTTCGCTAGTTTCTTAATAACAGGAAACCGAAGGCATAGCTCTAGTCACTTGTGGAAGTCTTAAAGGATGCCAAACCACAGATTTTTATCCACTTTTATCCGCTATCCAGTGCAAGAAGAAAGGCTGCTGGAGGTCTTTTTCAGGTAAGGAGACATTTGTCTCCTTACACCCCAGGAGCTGCTAGGTGTGCTATTCAGAGTTCCACCAATAAATTTGCTGGTGCAAGTTTGAGCAGCACTTTCTTGGGGAAAATCTGGCCTTGGAAGTGGGTTAGGACATGGCTGTAGTCACTGTTGCTGTCCCAGCCTCCCACTTGAGCCTGATCCACTAGCAGTCAATCCTCTAGGATTGTGTCGATAACTATGCAGTTGGCATCAAGCAATAGGCATCAGCCAGGGTTATCTTTACCATGGTTCATAGAAAATACATGGGAAATTTGCAGAACTAGCTGGTTTTTATGGAAGCCTCCCCCTGTGGCTCTAACATGTTACATATGTTTGAACCATTATGGGCAGTGCAAGCCTGAAAGTCTTCTGGGCCAAAAAGGTATGGGAGAAGGTGCTGCCACAATCACGGCCCTCTTGAGCAATGCAATGCAGTACAACTGTGGTACTGTGTGACCCTTGACAGCCCTCCAACTTGTCCTTCTGCATCCTCATCTCAGATCTGAGCCACTTGCCTGGCAAAACAACTCATAGGAACAGGTCGTTAATCAGCTTAAATAATCATAGTACTTCACTTGAACTGAATTGTGGGCTGAGTATGTGGTGTTCCATTTCTGAATGTTAATGAGGAAGGCTTAATTTTTCTTCTTTGTTTTAAAAACATGCACTTTTTTCCTGTGAGGTTCTCCATCACTGAATGTAATTTTCAGACTCTCTCTCTCTCTTTCCGCATGCAGTGAGATTTCTTAAAATATATATCCTTAGCTCGTTCCAAGTCTGGAAAATTTAGTTTTGGCCAAGAAAGGGACAGTGAATCATTGTCCAGAAAACGCAGCTAATCCGTGAAGAGCTCATGCGCCATCTGCATTTTTTCATTCAAATGTATCCCAATTTCTCTTAAAATAACATTGCTACGAAAGCAATCTCACAACGCTCAGAGGTGATCTTGTTTCCTTGGCTTCTGGAAGGAACTCTTAAACATCTTTTGTTTTCCTCCACCCTTCATTTTGGCATTAGACTGTTTTCTTTCTTTAAAATATTTCATGCAGATAATGGATAATGACCACTTCTCATTGCTTTTTCTTGAACATGTCTAACTGCATTAGCTATCCAAAGGCAAATCCTAACCTGGTTCATTGTTTTAGTTCCTGGTTGCAGATTCATCTCATTTTATTATTATTTAAGGGGGGAAGTAGAGGAAAGAGAAGAGAGGCAGAAAAGATAAATTAGTGCTGGCAGGAAAGCCCACTTTAACTCTGCTGTATAGTCCTTAGCAAACACAAATGGAAGATAACCAGCTTGAAACCCCAAAGTATGCTTTTGCAGGCTTTCGGTTCAATTCAGTGTGGCTTGTCCAGAGGGAAGGGAAACAAGGTAAATGTGATGCAAGCCAGACTACACTATACTGTTCCTTTTGGGGAATAAAATAGTGGTGTACAAAAGTAAAAAATAAAGAACATGCATCCCTGAAAAAAAAAAAACCAGAATTGTGCTTTAAAATTCTGGAGTCTTTAATGATGGGCAAAATCCAGAGTAACTACAGGGAGTCCTTGCTCCCTGTAAAAACAACTTACTCTGGATTCCGATATAAATTTCCCATAGGTTTTCACTAGGTCGTGCAGTAACTATGGGTGCATATAAAGTCTCTTACGTGCTCCGGTAGTTACTCTGAATTTGGGGGGATGTTTCTCAAGGACAAACTAAGCATCATTTTGAATACCGCAGTTACTTGAATTTAATGCACCATCAAATCTAATGCACACCCCTATTTTAAAAGCCTTGAGATGTTAAAAAAATGTTTACTGCCGATTGTAATGCACAGCTGCAGAGCAAGTATAAAATTTAATTTTACTGCATATAATAATGAGTTATATGATAATAATAAAAAGGCAATTTGTTTATATTTTCATCTAATTGCACTACTTTACACAAGTAGGACCGCATGCTTGTGGGAAAGAATGAAATCTCCTTCCTTGATGCTGTAGTCCTAATCTGGACTACATTACAAGCATCCCATATTCTCCAAGGGTTTAAAACCCATGGATTTGAACATCCATTGTGCTCCAATCACTTCCAGGTGTTCTCAGATCCATAAGGGCCATGTACAGCCTCCACAGGCTTCAGAAGACCTTTTAGAGCCTCTGTAAGGCCCAAAATTGCAACTAGTTGAAAACCAGAAGTTTTTCTGGCTAATTCTTTCCCAATTACCCCAATTATCACACAGGCCGTGACACAGCAGTGATACGTCAGCACAGCTCAGTACCTGAGAGCTATCATACAGGTCCAACCTTGCTATACACAGATTTTTTTACACTGATTTGACTCAACACAAATGGCCACTGCAAAACACAGTTTAAAAAACTGCTTTTCTACTATTGTAGAGAGACAGTCATGCAAGCAGTCATTCCATTCTTCAGTACCAGAATAAAACCTATGCAGATAAGAGGCACTTCCTTATTCCATTTGGTTCAATGGAGGAGAAAGAAAGCTGAAAGTGGGTCTTTAAATCTAGTTTTCATTTTTAGCCACTGATTTTTTTTAATCCACAGGAGAGAACAGAAGCTTAGTGGTTTATATTGGACACCTGTAGTGCTTGGGTGATCCTGAAGTTTAGGCTCCCCCTCCCTTTCTGAACCATTCTGGATGGGACGGGAGCAAAATGGAAGGGCTGTTTGCATGCTGTGTCAAGCATCTCTGCAAAAATTAGCACTTTTCACCCTTTATTGCTACATTATTACCTTACTGTAACTGCTATCTGGGTGGCACAGTGTCAAAATTTTTGGTTGTGCTCAAACAAGACCCACAATGCATTCAGGCAGAAGCAGGAGCCACAAACAGAACAATTGCCCTGCATTTCTGATGTCCACAGATGTCATGATGACTGCCTGCTCTAGGCACATGACGTAGTGAGTGAACTGCACATGTAGGAGTGAACTGCCCTTGGAGAAACCTTCGGACAAGCAGGCAGAGAAGGCCCCAGGGCACTGCTCTACACATGCATGGTTACCCCATGGCCGGAATTCACCCTAAACTGTGGGGGATCTGATCTCTAGTTTGCCCTTTTAGACTGCAGTTAATCCCAAGCGTGTTGTTGCTTATCTCAAGCCAGCTCTCACTAGTTTTTCTTCAGAGGTGAGATTACAGCGATCTGCAGATATATCAGAGGGACCAAATGGAAAGGTGAACAGAGGATCCAGTCAGTACCTTTAAATAATTATAGAGAAGAAAATGTCATCAAGAGGCAGAGCCTTCCTCACCCTTCCACAAGGAGGAGAAGCACCTACCAAAATCTTTTGTACAACTATTATTGTACATGTTCACGCCTATATCTTACCATAAGAGCTGAAGTACATGTAGCGGAAATCCATACATTATCTTTTCTGTTTATGCCTTAATTAATTTCTCTTTCTCTGTGTCACATTTTAGATTGTAAACTCCAAGGGGCAGGAACCTGTTCTGTCATAGTTTTTACGGAGCTGAGCATCTGAGGGTATAATAATAAGAATAATCATCCCTAACACCTGGCTATTACTGCAAACCTGTTGGATGACCAATGCTATCTCAGGAGTTCATGCCACAGGGTTCAATCCTAACCAGGACTTAAGATGGCAGATCTTGAGTTCCACCACTAAAATCTTGGGCCAACAATGTGACAGCCTCACTGCTGTCATGTTCACCAGGGCTGCCAGTATAAATGACCAGAGGCCCTGCATGCATGAAGCCTCATTGGAATAGGTGGGCTGGTGGCACTAGTGGTTTGGGAAAGGATTGGTGGGTGGTTCTGGGTATGGAGCAGGCCAGGCAAAGGGCAGTTTGGGGCTCAATCATGGTAGCAGTTGTGTGTACCACAATTCCCTTCCCATCCCTTAACAACTACCTGAATCTCCTTGGTCATATGCCAGCTGAATAGCTGGTGGAGGTCTGAAGAGACCTATGGAAGCCAGGTAGCTTCTGGAGGCAAAAGGTTTTAACCTACCTCTCATGAGTGTTTTGGTCTCTACCCCCAATTAGTATGCAGCACACACACCATCACCTGCGATTCATGGGGTGCATGCATCAGCTATGGGTTTTATCTTTATTCATGTCAGAAGCACATACATGGGTAAAAATCATACAAAGATCATTAAAGGGAAGTTAATTAAATGCTCAAAACTGGGTTACCCGAACACTGTGGCAGGGGTTATAACAGGGCTCTAAGGCTGCAATCCTCATCTTCATTTGAAGATGAAATCCTTCATCTTATGCCTGGCATAAATACTGTGCTCATCCTGGGGTGTCATAAAAGTGCAGCAAGACACTTATATATGGGGTGGGGTTTAGGCCATTCCTCAGGCATACCTTGACCTCCCCACACCGCCTTAGGATTCCCACACTTAGGATTGCCCCCTAAATGAAGCAGAGTTCAATATATGCTTTCTGTTTTGGAGCTAACAAGTGAAAAATAGGCCTTGTCCTCCCCCCACCTAAAGTGTGTGTGTAAATATAGGTAGGAATATGTGTGAGTAATAACTTCTGCTATTAAATAGCTAGTAGTTTGGTTTATTTGATATAAACTTGGTGTGGGTTTTTTTTTTAAGTACCACATGGTAAGGCTTTGAAACTTCAGTTTGTTAAAAAAATGTAACAGCCTTACAGCCTTTGAAGTCGCTGCTGATATAGCTCTGAACAGATCCATTCAAGTTCAACTAACATCAGACAACTGTTTAGTGTATCAGAGGCAGCCACAAAAGCAAGGATTTCATCAATATTTCACAACAGCCTCAGGGAAACTGTAGATTGCAATGCTGTAGGGCAGCTAATGGAATTACACACAAGGGTTTTGTACATTTAAAATAAGCAGCTACTAAAAAAATACCTCTCAGTTTGATAGAAACTGTGTAAAAACTGCAGATGGGGAAACAAATAGCTACCAACGTTTACCCATGTCAGGCTGATAGGTCGTTTAATAACAGGTATTTTTCTTTATTGTTCTTCCCCCCCTCCCAAAATAAGGCAATAATAAAGATTAACATTTATGAAAAGTAGCATAAAAATAGTAGAGTAAAATGAATAATTAAAGATGCTTCTGATGGATCTGTTTGCTATTGTACGGCCAGAAAGCAGGCTTGCTGCAATGTGTTTTTGTGCGCAAGCAGTAAAAAAAAGGCTGAGAGTGACAACTGTGGACACTTGAAGCGTTTTGATCTCACCACGAGAAAACCTTGATGAGCTCCCTTAGAAGGAACATGCTTCCCCACATACGTGTGCAGTGGCTGAGCAAAGCTCACGTATTCACTCGGTTTCAAGATATTTACAGAAGGAAAAATGTGATTCTTTGCAAAAGGAAATGTATATCACAGTGTAAAGATCAGCATTTTTGTGCGCATCTCTTTATCAGTATTGAGAATTCTGCATACAACACATTTCCAATTCTAAAATTAGATCTCTATCCCCTGCCGCATCATGAGCACTGTTGACCTTTTGTGCAATCATACTGAAATGTTTGCATGTGGTCTGGACCAGTTGACTTCTTCTGGTTGGTGCCACTTTCATGATTGCTTTTAACTTTATAATGTCATTCATAACCAAATAAAATAACTATTTGCAAAAAAAATGGGGGACACGCACAACTTAAATAATCAGGGAGCTAGTAGCCAGCTGGAAGTTCTGGGTGCAAAAGTAATCTCAGGGCGCAATCCAGAGTAACTACGGGGAGTCCTTGCTCCGGTGTAAGAACAATTTGCTCTGGATTGCAATATGAATTTCCCATAGGTTTTCACTAGATAGTGCAGTAACTACGGGTACACGTAATGTCTCTTACGTGCTCCCGTAGTTACTCTGGATTGTAGGGCCTGTCACAAATTCACCTGGCTGCCTTGGGCCAAGTGATGCTGCCTCACCCCTTCCCAAAATACAGGATGGCCCCCTATAATGAAACATTATAAATGATCTTGAACTATTGAACATGCACCACAGTAACAAATTCTTCAGGAATGACTGGATACGAACATATAGAAAAACCTTATATTGGCTTACCTTTAGGGCTCCTGGACCGTTAACAATTGTGCAGAAGAGGGAATTTCAGCAGGTGTGGCTTCTCATCTCACAGATCACAAGCTGTACCTTCTGAAATTCCCTCACTATATAACTGTTAAAGGTCCAGGATCCATGAAGTTGAAAGTTTGGTCTCTCCTGATGAAGATTAATTGTTACACCGCCTGATAGCAGCAGTATAGGGTTTTAGAAATCTCAACGCTTGGCATCCCCTACCCAACCCTGATATTCATCTGTTATATACACCAGAACAGTCTAAGGGCGCAATCCTGAGTAACTACGGGGAGTCCTTGCTCCGGTGTAAGAACAATTTGCTCTGGATTGCAATATGAATTTTCCATAGGTTTTCATTGGGTGGTGCAGTAACTACGGGTACACGTAAAGTCTCTTACGTGCTCCCGTAGTTACTCTGGATTGTAGGGTATATGGCTCCAGTCGACATCAGTTGCTGCTGGTTCAAGACCTTTTTTCCCAACCTGGAAAGTCAACATGGTTTTCATGTGCTTGAAACCTGCCAAATGTTCAACATGTATCACTCAGCATGTACTACCGAAAGGAGCCCCTGCCTTATTTAGATTTAATTTCATTTTGATATATTTTAACTGCTTGTGACTCCCTTCCTCCAGCCTTTCTTTCAAGAACACACTTTAGAAATGGTGGTCCAAATGAAACCCTCGTTCATTTTGTACTAAACATTATCACTGGCAAACGCTGACTTTTGACCATTAGGCTTTTGCAGTTATAAGCGTCTCGCTATCAAACCACGAAGCCGGCATGAAGGTCATTACGCCGGGCAGGGTCTTTCTTCAACTAACTTCTCAGATCTGTAAGCAATAAGCAGTTGTGAGAGATTGATATGATACTTTGTGAGTAATTTGGATGAACTATAACACCAGCTCGGTAAAGTATTATAATTTTAAATGTGTCCAGAAAATAATTGAAATTCTGGTTTAAGCTTCCTCCTTAATGCACAGCGCTGGGCATATTTAACAGCTGACTAGTTTAGTATGAGCATTGCTTTACAAATGAGGTCATATTGTTTTTAAGAAACATTATTGCTAGCTCACACTTTTAAGGAAGAAAAAGCAAGAGATTAGGGGAAGACTTTTAACCTTTCTGTTTCTTTCCATAGTTTACGGTGGCGATTTAGGTTCTCAAGATCATTTGAAGACAACATAGGAGGTGCTGGCATTTAGGAGAGACCTGGTAATGAGTGACTGGCAGGCACAGTCTCTTGTATTATATAACACTGTCAGAAAATCTTTGTTCTACATCACTCCATCTTTGCAACACTGGCCAGAGATGAGAAAGGTCAAAAAACATTTCCCTCCAACATACAGTCTGCCCATGTAGAGTGTCATTCCTTGAGTCGCACAGCATAGGCAGAATTTGCTGATAAAGAGCAGAGTCAATATCTGGGCTCAGGAAATTCTGACTACCATCATGATGAGTTCCCAATGGGGATTACTTTGCAAATAAATGAGCTGCATGTTAATGTGGAAACCATGTTACTTACAGTACAAGGGGTCAAGTTTTGGATATTGTGTTCCAACGGAACACATGGCATGCTTATGGACACTATAAAATCATAGCGTTGGAAGGGACCGAATAGGTCGGCTAGTCCAACTCTTGCCTATAGTAGGAAATCCTCCTAGAACATTGCCAGTCGTTGCTTGTTGAGCACTCTGCTTGAAGATCCCCAGTGAAGGAGAGTCCACCACCTCCCTTGGCAATCTGTTTCACTGCTGAACTGCTCTGGCCATCAGGAATCTTTTCCTGTTATCCAATTTGAATATAACACCAATTGGACAATAACACTATTTTCCAACACCTCTACGCAAACATGTGCAGAATGAATTCCATAAACAATTCAAGGTATTTGTTGCCATTGCAAGAATGCACACTGTGTCCCCACCAATCTACCATACATGTTAGTGTGTGCTCCCCCCACTTTCTGCTGCCACTGCATCCTCCTCCTCCTTCTCAGCCATTCAATATTTAAGACAGCAGCCTGATCCTGATGGGTTTGTAGTGGCCTACTGTTGGTGCGCACTGTCACAAACATGCCATAAGGCAGGACTGCTACAGTGGCTCAGTGGTGAAATGCACTGTGCTTGCCAACCTGAAGGTTTGCAGGTTGGCGGTTCAAGACAGAGAGCTTTGCGCCACCACAATCATAGCCTTGGATTAGGTTTCCCACTCCAACATGGGCCTACTCTACTCTATTTTGGCTAAATAGAGTCAAGAAACTTCATTGCAGGTTTCTTCTATTACTCAGGGAAAGGGGATGAATAACAGTTGTCCAGCATCCATTGGATGCTACAGCATCCATTTTGGCACTGCTGTAAACCTGGGCATCATATAGCTCAGGATTGAGGTGCCCCCAAACTACCTTAGCTTCATGGATGTTCTGGCCGGTCGATGTAAAAACACACTGCATCTTAACCTGCCGCAAGCTGTCACTCAAAATTTATTTCTGAAATCTTGGCAGGAAGGTATCAACTGCAAATACACCAGGTTCCATTTTTTTCTTGGTACCTCAGTAATGGGAAACAAATAACAAAAATGATCTTTGTGAGAGAGAGAGAAAAAAATCAATAATCACGAAAGGTCACTGAATGACAGAGGGAACAATCCAACTGAAGTCAAGGGTAGATCACCCAGAGCCTTTGCAATGCACCATGATGAGATAAATTTCCTTTGCATCCCCATCTTTATTTTTCTACAGTGGCTTGTCTACTTTGTATAGTGATGTGAAAGACAGAAATTGTACAGGTGATGCTTCACTATAAGTGCATGTTGCTGCTAGGCAAACCTAAATTTGAGAAAGTGCAGTAATTCACATGATTCACGTGATTGTTTAAAACCAGAACACAAAAATAAAGTTTTGGTCTAGTGTATCTTAGAGCCTTGCCATGAAAAAGGTAACGACTTAGGATATTCTGTTCTAATAATACTTCAGATTGCTGCCAGGAAATTTGATAAGTTTTGCACATTTCCTATAGTAATTAGGAAAGAAGTTTTCCTAAACAAGCATGAGCTACGTTAGCCTCATTTTTTCCTGGGAGTCTTAGGCTGCAATCCTTACCATACTTTCCTGGGACACAATGGGACTTATTTCTGAGTAGACATGCTTAGGTTCTCATTGATGGTCTTGCAAACCAGGACTCTAGGCCCATATGATGTCTCCCCTCCTGACCTCAAAGAGCTTGGTTACTATATCCAGGATCCAACCGCGCAGGTTCTTATATACAAAGACTTTGTATTAGTGCTTACAAGAAGCCACATAAAGACCTTATTAAATTTCTTGAAGCCAACCTGAAGCTTGAAAGACTATGGTATCATGCTCGGCGCTGCATAAGCTGCATGTGAAGCACAAAAGCCTGGGTTGGATTGTTATGGAGGACAGGCTGTTACTCAAGCAGAAAATCCCCCCTCTCCACGCCACTGAATTAGTCCAATGGAAAGACAGAGCCAATACGATTGGATCCAGCTGGCGTTGCAGAGCTGGGCTAAGGACAGGAGCTCACCCTGTCTTGTGGGGCCGACCCGGATCTCAAAACCTGGCCTGCTGGTTAACAGGCACAGCGTCTTAACCACTTACACCACCCACAGCCTAACCTGAAGCTATCAGCAAAGAAAATAGGAAGAGATGATCTGGAGAGAAAACTATAGGACTTCTCATGTGAGAGAGAGAGAGCTGCATGACTCCTGAAATGATGTGCCCTTTCATGAAATACAATTCCCAGAATTTATTATTCCTTCTTGGTATCCACTTGGTGACAAGTGTTTTAGTAGGTGCAGGTTTTGGTATCATTGTTTTAGCTTTCCTTGGGGCAAAGTTACATCTTGGTCCCCCACTTTCTGATGGTTCATTTTCTGATGGTATAGAAGAAAAAAATTCTGGTTCTTAAAAAAAAACTTGTTTTAAAAGAGTCACACCCCTCCAAAATGTATTTTGCCCACATTCATTTAAATTTAAAGCAATGAGAGTAGAAGTTATCATGGAAAAGAAGACCCTGAAATTATGCATATATCATCATGAACAGAGCGAGGGACAGTGTTGGTGGGTTGTTGAGTTTTGTCTTCTTTTGTTCTTTCAACAGTGTTCCAGTTTCCTTCCCTTCCATTTACTGCCTTCCCAGCAATAGGATGCAATTGTGAGGCTTGATTCTCAAGCACGGTGCCTTTTTGAAATGGAGCAGATGCACCTAGGATGTTGTTTATTAAGGCATCATTATGTGTCTGTGGTGGCATCATTTATATCTTGAAAAGAAACCATGCCAGGTCAAGATCAACACTTTTGAGGGACCCATTCATCAGGATTGAGCAGGTGGCAGGGGCGGGATAAGAAATCATTCCAGAAGGAGCTCAAACCAAAATGGATGAAAGGATGAAAGTAATAAGAAAGTGATCAGTGAAAGTATAAACAACAGTCAATAAATCAAAGGAAGCCAACCATGAAGTGGAAATCAAATAAAAAAGGATTTTTCTTTAAATGTGAGCTGGGCCACACAAGCTGCTCGAGGGAATTTTGAGTCAGTCAGTGCCTATAATCTTTTGACCATGATTTCTTGCTGGAATCTACAAGGAATGGTGAAATGGCCAAGAATGAAGCAATGTCAGAAGAATCCACAGTGGCATGGATCAAAATAATGGACGTTTCCGGGAGAAAAAACACCAAAAACATAAACATGTGAGTAAAAGTCAAGTCCAGAAAAGGAGATTTGTGCTGAAAAAGAAACACTATCACAGGAGATTTGTGCTGAAAAAGAACACTATCACAGAGAAACACTATCACTATCATAGAACACTATCACCCTGGAATGTGAGAACGGGGCTTCTCTGGAGAAGCAATGGTGAAATTTTAGTGATGCTGAGACAATAATGCCAGGCTCCAAAGTGATTTAAATGTCATCAGATAGAAGGACTGGGAGTGAAGGAAGGGCATCTAAAATGCATGAATCATGAAATCAGTGGTACGAGCATTTCAGCCCAGGAACCTCTTCTGAGAATGACAATCTGGGATCCCCCAGAAGTGATATCATTGCTGGAAGTGACATTGAAGGTGCCCAGTGCCAGATTCCAAGATGGCTGCACCCAGATTTTTGCGACATCCTTGGAATGAAGTCACAGCCCTCAAGGGTGTCCTGATTCCCACTTCGAAGACCACTGCATTAAATTATGCAGTACTTGGAGCAGGTATTGGTTATCACTGGTTCTCATCTTCCATCTCCAAATCTTCCCATCTGAATCTGCTCTGGCTGAAATTTCGTGGGACTGTTGCCAACATGTTTTTTGTCCTTGAAAATCTTTTTAGAAACCTCAGTTGATGCATCTGGGGAACCCCCATCATTAGGTGACAAAAAGGGTGCCAGCTGTTCTCTGTGGCACTGCCGAAGCTGGTGGAACTTCCTCCTACTTCAACTAAGGAATGCATCCTCTTTTTAAAATTTCATTTGTTTTAATTGCTCCTTGTTTTGTGCTGTTATTATTTTAATTGTATTTTATGGATTATATCACCATAAGAAGAGCCCTGCTGGATCAGGCCAAGGGCCCATCTAGCCCAGCTTCCTGTATCTCATGGTGGCCTATCAGATGCTACGGAGTACACAAGACAAGAAGATATCTGCATCTGACGGATTTTTTCTTCTGGAAATCTGTCTATTCCCCTTTTAGAGGCATTCAGGTCAGATCCCATCACCACATCACATGGCAAGGAGTTCTACAGACTAATAACACATTATGTAAAGAAATACTTTCTTTTGTCTGTTCTAACTCTCCTAATACTTAATTTTAGTAGGTGTCCTCTGGTTCTGGTAATTGCATTGCAGCACTGGGTTGTCAGCTGCCCTGGCCTCCTTAAACAAAAGGAGGAAAGTGGAATATAAATATTTTAAAGTCATCATCATCACTAGCATTGTAGTTCAGTGACAGTGCATGTCCCATATATAAAAGTTCCTGGCAACTTCTCCAGGCAGTACTGAAAAGAAAGATCCTTGGCTGAAACCTTGGGAGTAAGTTCTGCTAGTTAGTGTAGACCAGTGATTTTCAATCAGTGTGCCATGGCACACTGGTGTGCCGCAAATAGACCTCAGGTGTGCCGTGGGAATTTGGGGATTGACATTCATTAATAGGGAAATTGGGGGATTTGAACAGTCTGATGTGCTTTGTCAATAGTAAAAATAATTGATGGTGTGCCTTGACTCAAGATGAGAAAGGTTGAAAATCACTGTAGATGATAGTGGGCCAATACAGGTTTGTATGAGACCTTCTTCACTTCTGGATTGGATAATCTAATAGGGGTAGACTGTGCCCTCCTGGTCATATCCAGTAGGTTATCTGAGGCCCTCCTCAGGCTTTGCATCCACCGATATTCATATTTGTGAATGCTAAGCCCATGGGTATGAAGGGCCCATTGTGTAATATTCTTCATAGAAAAAGCTTAAGAGGAAATAAAGTCCATGATAACTTCTAGTCCAGTGGTCAGACTGATGGAAGCATTGAGAAAGTTAGCCTGTGGGACACTAAAAAGCAGGCCTCCGTCAGTCTTGGAAGACTATGGTATCGTGCTCGGCGCTGCATATGCTGCATGCGAAGCACGAAAGCCTGGGTTAGATTACTATGTAATTTCTTTTTCCTGGTCTCAGAGCACAAGGTCCTTCTCTGGTCACAATTTGTCTTGATCTTGACTCTTCTGCTTATGCACATTCTCAGACATAAAAATGTGACCTGGGCCCACTCGATTTATGACAATCATGAAACATGGAGGTGTGTGACAAGTGGATTAATGGAGACCTGCTCTCAGAAGGACAGGTTGCATGGAGAGAGGCAGGAATATTTCATGCTTCCCAGCTTTGACTTGGAAGAGATAACTTAGAATTTGGAACAGCATCACTGCCTCTGGAACTGAAGCATGCCAAGAATTGTAGACTGAGACTGGACTGAACTTCAGCCAGCCTTAGCCACAACCCCTCTTCCCACATCCTAGTCTCCAGCTAGTAATCACATTATTTATTTAAAGGTAATTGTTGTACCATACCTGCTGCTGATTCATGACCAGGTGATGGGAACAGAGAAGAAAAATAATGCATGTTCTCCAGTTGAGGCTTTTTAAAATTTCTTTTTTTTTTTACCATTGACAAGGCACACCATACTGCTATTAGGGGGCGCAAATATCCCATTTGCTCTACAAATAATACTAATACTACTACTAATAATAATTTGCCCTACTAATGACATTTCCCAAAGACCTGTGGCACATCTGCAGACCATCCATGGCACACCAGTGTGTCACGGCACAGTGATTGAAAATGGATGGAGAAGACCCATCGTGGCTTCTGGAGATTATTTTAGGGCAGGGGTCTCCAAATCCAGGCCCTGGGGCCAAATGTGGCCCTTGGTAAGTCTCCATCTGGCACATGGTGAAATGTCTCTTTGGTGAAATGGTCATTTTGCACGTTTTTGACATGCCTTTGAAACCTTGTTGAGCCTCTATAAGTGGCCCAAATGTTAAGTTGAGGTTGTCAGAGGCAAGTTAAACTTGCCAGAGGTACATCTCTCTCTTTTTTTTAATCAATAATAATCATAATCATCACCGAGGAACCCAGTTTGGCTTGGGGCTGTGGTGCATGGGGAAAGGACACTAACACAGTTCTGCAAGCCATTTTCCAAACCACTATCTCCTCTCCAAATGCCAATTTCTACTTTAAATATTTGTTGCAAACAATTTCTGAAGACTTCTTTCCTGTAATAGTGGATGTTCCTCAAAGGCAGTGTTAGGCAACATTTCTGGCAAGCAGGCTGATGACATTATTGGCTATGACATCATTGGGTCATTGCCAAACTTTCAGGTTGCTAAGACTTCAGAAGTGGCTGCATGAGATTCAGGCTACAATCCTTACCTGGAAATAATCCCCATTGACTATCATGGGACTTACTTCTGAGTAGACAGGTATAGGATTGGTTTCTCAGTGCTCCTGGGCAGACAGCTCTGTGATTCCCTTTCTGGCACACAAGAAATTGGGTGTGATGCTCACCTTGCAAGCTGAGTTTGGCTGGATGACATTGGGTGGTAAGTCTGATCTGACCTGTGGACCATAGGTTACTGACCCCTGCTCTTAGGAGGCCATAATGATGCATCCCATGAAGTCCATGCTAGAATCCATACAATGGATTGGTTTCATCATCACATCATTCCTGTGAGGTAGGCTAGGCTGAGAGACTGGTCCAAGGCTCCATGCCTGAGTGGACCTTTGACTCTGCTTTCCCGCACTGTCCACTCACCGTCATGTGTGCTTTGGTGACCTATTGCTCTATGGTAATGACGCTGGTAAGCTACCACTTATTATCTGTCACGGCTCCATTCACAGAGCGCAGCAAACCCTGAATATATTTCAACTCATCACAGACTCATTCCACTCCATATGCCTTCATTTGCGGTCAGCTGGCAGACATTTTTGCGCTTTGCTTCTCTGCTGCTCTTTACTTTGTCATTTACACTTGATGTGACTCGTATTAATTGGAGGCACTGGGCCAGGCGCCACCATCGTTCAGGCACCACCAGCATCGATCTCGAGCCAACTGCAACAAGATCAGCCGCAGAGTTCCCTTGGTGACAGCCCGTGCCGTCCGCCAACAGCACGCATGAGCCCCGTCCAACTCCTCGGCAATCACTAGCCAAAACAAATCAAGCAGGCGACCATGCTCATTTTTTCCACCATAGTCCTTGTGCTCCCATATGGAGGAGGCATCTCAAGCCATATGCATCTTGCTCTGACATGCTGCAAGATTCTCTGCCCCACCCCAGCCAAAAATACATTCTGTGCAGCCAAAAATATCTCCAGTTCTCTCAGCGACGCCAAGCAGCCAAAGATGCTCTCACCTCGGAGGTATCACCTGCTCTCCTTCCTTCTGTGAATAATCACACTTTTTCCCCTTTGCCTTTGACACAGGATAAAACTGCTGGTGTTATAGGAAAGAGCCAATTAAAGGTCAAAAATTCAACTTTTTTCTCTCTCCTCTTCTGTTCAACCCTGTATAAATGTACTTCTGTCAAAGAGAGGCAATCATGCCTGAAAATGCACTTTATAGGGGCTGAGAGAGAGAGAGAGAGAGAGACAGAGAAGATCAGTTTCTCGACTTAAAGTATGTAACATTTAAATATCAAAGAAACTTTGTTTTCTAATGAGGGAACTACTGAGGAGGGAAGAAATGAATTATATGCTTGATGTAGACTGAAGGCTGGGAAAATTAAGATCATTTCCCATGGTGTGAATGCACTGATTTCAGTTTGTGAGAGTAAATTAAACCTTTGGGAGAATTTGTCTTCCATTAAATTGAACAGCTAAACAGGCACAGAAGATTTTAATGTCACACCAACAAACCCCAAAGGTTAGACAAAGAAAACTACCCCCCCCCCACAAAGTGGTTTTTTCCCCCCTCCTTCATTTGGACATTTCCCTCTGCCTCAGCAAAAATTAAAAATAAAAATAAAAAAATGCAGGGGAAGGATTGTAAATGTATGGAGAAAAGAGGCAAGTCTTGAAAGATCATAATTCCATTGCTATACCATATGCTATTAATGTCTGTCAACACTGTTTAGCCAGCAACTGCTGACAGAACCATATTTGCTATCTAAATACATCATAAATAAATCAGTAATGAACTGCTTTAGTAAACCTTCTGCACTGATTGGAAATACAGATCGAGTAAACAAACTCATCGAGGAGCGCTGTGCAATGGGAAGGATCTACAACTGTTTAGTGTAAATGACAAAGTCACTCACACCTCTCTCTTGCCTGGCATGTTAAAAGATGGGTAAAGGAAGATCTTGATGGCAAAAGCGTTTAATCAATGGGAGAAAAATGTGCCTGTCAGTGTTCATCATAATTTTTTTAAAAAAATTTTTTATGTTATCTTCACAAGGTGGGGGACAGGAGTGGATTATTTAGGAGTGACAACACATATAGCCAGGCAAAGGGACTGGCAGGGGGGGGGGGAAGATGGGTAAAACTGAAGGGGAAAAAAATACAAGTAGTACAAAAATACATTCTGGCAGCACAATATGTACTTTTAATGACTGGTTCACTCGTATGTAGGAATGAGCCATCAGACATCAACTGTCACAGGCTGAGTTTTTGTGTCACACAACCTCAAAGCACAAGGCTTTCCAAAGCCACCAGGTCACACGTTCAACTCTCCTTTAGTGGGAATGTATTAATTAAATGCATATCCTGCTTTTCTTCCATCAACTGATTCAAGGCAGCATACAGCTGGTTATCAATATTAAGCCATCCAGGCACTGACCAGCTTCAGCAAAATGGCTGCAGATTTCATTCATTCATTCATTCATTCATTCATTCATTCATTGAGACTGCAATCCTATTCCCCAATTCCTAGCACAAGTTCTGTGCTTGCCTGGTGATGTTGCAAAAATGCAGTAAAGCACTTCTGCGATACTCCTTGGGGGTAAGTGCAGAGATATGCATCAGCCTTTACACACCTCCACAGGAATGGGGGAGACAGGTGAGTTATGCCTGCTTAAATTGGTTCAGGTTGCACCCTCATTCATTCAAAAGGATTTATGCCCTACCTTTCCCTTCCAATGAAAATGCCCCAAGCTTACAAAGTTCATCCCCTCCTGCTGTCCTCACAACAAACTTGTGTGGTAGATGAGGCTATGAGCAAATGACTGGCCCAGGAAGCTTCATGACCTTGGAAGGATTTGAACCTGGATCCCCTGGATCCCCATATGTCATAAACAAAAAAGAGGACATCGCCACAAAAATGTAGGGCACCCAAGAAAAATGTAGGACATGACAAAATAAAACAAAACATTCTCATTTATTGCTTTCATGTGATTAATTTAAACATTGTATTTAAAAAAAGAAAAAGGTTAAGGTGTCCTCCGTAGGTTGTACTGTAAGTTGTGACCAACTTATGGGTGTGGTGCTCATCCCTGTTTCTATGGCTGAAAAGCCAGTGCTATACAAAGATGTCTCCATGGTATGCTGAGGTGCATGGAATGCTGTTAACTTCCCACTGAGGTGGTACCTATTTATCTACTAGTATTTCCATGCTTTCAAATGGCTAGGTTGGCCGGAGTTGGGCAAGGGGTAGGAGCTCACTCCACCTTGTAGCATCTGGGTCTTAAACCCCAGGCTGCTGGTTGACAAGGAGGACAATGAAAATTTTTTCCAGGACATGAAGCTAAAAAAGAAGACATGTCCTGGAAAAACAAGACTTAGGGTCACCCTGCAGTGGCATAACTAATGCATTTGGCACTCAGGACAGGTGTCACCCCATCTTCTATATGACAAAATTTTAATGTCTCCAACTGAATCCCTATTCCCAGCACAATGCAAAGAATGTTTTTTTAAATCCCATTAGTCCTAAAAATATGAATACAATATGAATATAAAAATCATAACAGTTAAAAAACCAGTGGTTAAAATATGAAAACAGTAGTCATAATATTTTTTTTAATATGTGGTGCTTAAACGTGGCTAAGGAAGTTGACCCTGGCCATGCCAGAGGATCTGCACTGCACAGATGTGCCAAACTGGAGTTTTTTGGGAACAATGGATAATACCCAGACTGACAACACCATAGAGCAACCTTAATGCAACCTTTATGTTCAGAGGTACATGTTTAAGTCCCGTTAAGTCCCTCTTTCTGAACTTCCAGACACACAGCCGGATGCTGATAGAATAGTGGACCAACCTTGCTTATATCCTATTCTTATATCCTAAGGCTATGCACTGATGACCCCAAAGTCTCTACTGAGTCCCTGCGCCCTGTACTATCCTTATATTAAGAACGGTCTGATCTTCCCTGTGGCCCTCTCTGTGGTTCCTTACTGTGCCAAAGCAGCTGCACTGGCAAGTACGCACATGCCCTTGGGTGTTAAGTTCCAGGCTATAGTGAGTAATGACGGGACAAGCTGCTGACGGTGGTACAGCTTGATTGATGATTTTGCAGTACAGTTTCCACATGGTTTTGATGCTCGAGCAGGTGAAGCGGTTTTGAGCAGGACTCATTCTGGCTGGCAGGCAGGCTTGTTCACATGCAACCCTCCCAAGTGAAGCTAACTGGGGGGTCCTTGAGAATAATACAACGACTAATAATACGGGGAGGGGAGAATATATAGGCATAAATGCCTTCAAGGTCAAAAATGCCAAAACATGCATGGATCGGTGACTCTCTTTAGTGAGAAGAAATTGCCGGGGCTAAATGCCATTTATTCAATAAGAGAAGAAAAGCTTTAAAAGTCATATAGCACGCTCCACTTATACAGGGTGCATCAATTCAAACTCATTTTGTCCAATATGAGAGATGGATAGTATAAGCAAAAGCTTTACGGCTTAGTTTTACACAATCATGGCTCAGAGGTTATTATTTTATGACTGCTATCCCAAGATAGAAGCCTCAGGGCCAGGATCAGATGTAGACAAGATTTCTTGGTACACCAAGAAGGATCAGGGACCTCTCAGATCTGAAACTTGCACCCTCCCTCCTGTTCCTTACTTTTGCACACCATAATACTCTCCCTGACTTCCAGTTTGAGGCAAACCGTATTGCTCTTGCTATGCAAAATGTGGTTTGCAATTCTGGTTTGAAGAAAACAGGCAAAACCATGTTTTGTTGATTTTGATGTAGTGGCAGACTTTAAAGACCTCAGGCTGCAATCCTAATTGCACTTTCCTGGGAGTAAGTACTATTGAATGTAATGGGACTTTCTTATGAGTAGACATGCTTAAGATTGCTCTGTAAATACTGTATTTACTCAAATATAATGCTCACCTTTTTCAGCCAAATTCAGTCTCCAAAATCAGAGTGCACATTAGATTCAATGTGAATTAGAATTGAGTAAATATAATATTTTGATTATGAGTAGGGGGTGTGCAGAGGGTGACCATATAGAATGGAGGATGGAGTGCCTCCACCTTTAAGCATTGCATAGAAGAGGGAATTTTGGCAGGTGCTGCTTTTTAAACCCTCCTATGATGAGCTAAACCTGCCTAAATTTCTTCTGTTATGCAATGCTTAAAGGTAGAGGCACTCTGTCCTCCATTCTTTATGGTCAGCCTGGGTGCACATTATATTTGAGTAAACACTGTATCATACTTCAGAGTAAGCTCCCATCACTGGCCCAGTTCCTGCCAACCTAGCAGTTCTAAAGCACATAAATGCAAGTAGATAACTAGGTACCACTTCACTGGGAAGGTAACAATGTTCTGTGCTTCCCTGGCTGGAGGGTCACGACCCACCAGTTTGAGAGCCAGTACTCATATGAATTAGCATATGAACATACTCATATGAACTAGCATATGGCTTTTCAAAATCCAAATTATAAGTGACTGCCTTGGTGTCATTTAGGCCCCAGCACATTATATCAGACGGATAACCTTAAGTAAGATCTTGCAGAGGTGATCAGCTTTAATTTATTCTCAATTTTATTTTAGTAGCACAGGTTTCTTTTTTGTCCCAACTGGCTGGAAGAATTTAGGATGGAATAAAATGAGCATTAATTTATAACTATACCTGTGACGGACAATCCTTAAGAAAAAGAAAATGATCTCACACAAGGACAATTAAAGTCGTTCTCAGTGTCTCTTATTAATCCCTTTAGATGCATAACTCTTAACTCTGTTTCTGTTCACATTAGAGTGAAGATATTTCCCTTCCTCCCCTCTTGATCAGTTCTTTTTTATTCACTAGGTTCACAGAGGACTGGTAGGTGGAGCCCTCAGTATGAGGAACTAGTCCCTTTAAACAAAGGACTATATGGTTAGAATCTGTGATATCGCCCATTTATTTTGTCCGAGTCAGCAGGGCAACCTAAATATAGGAGAGAGAGAGAGAGAGAGAGAGAGAGAGAGAGAGGAATAAATCATTTTGAATGAGTATTACTCTGTTGACCCTGGATTTGCTAGTCACCTGGAGTTAGGTAACTAAATGCTAAAATATTAAGACAAGAGGGGAGAATGATGCAAGGGATATGGGTGGTCATAATGATGGAATGAAGGGGTGGACTATGATCTCACCCAGTCATGTAGAAATATAGATGCAGAGATTCTCTTTTGATATTATTATTATTATTAAAAAGCATCAGCATCCACTATCAGGCCAAGTTCCCTGAGGTGCCATTTGTTCTTATGACAACCTGCAGAGATGGCTGGAACAGGCTTGCTCCTAAGTAGCATCTGAAGAAAAGCTGGTGCAAAAAAAGAAACAGAAGCAGCCCATCTGGATGATGAACAGATGTATTTTACAACCCTTTGCTTTATCTGCAGATATATCTTCCTTTCATCTCTCTCCCCCACTACATATATGTACCAGTTATTTGTATAAGCTTGCCTAGGCATAACAGCACCATGCATAATTCAGGACTAAAATTGTCACAAACAACAGGGGAAGCGCAGGGGAACCCGTGGTTAATAATTCCTAACAAAGAAAGCAGCTGGGCCTTGAATGTGCCATGGATTTCTACCCCACCATCACCACCTTTGCTTCTTAATCCTGGATATGCCGGGTAGTAATTTTGCTTTGTGATGAGGAAAATGCGCTCTGCTTATGATCAGGATCCTTCCATGATCATGGAAGGTCCAGATGTCCCCTGTGTGGACCCTAGCCAAAGGTCAACTGAGTGGTCTGAGGAACTCTTCTAGCTGGTGGTGGCTTCTTTGAGAATTGGGCAGATGCAGGTCTCTTAGGCTGCAATCCTAATCTCCATTTAGGCCAGCCTAAGTCTCAGAATAGTTTACTGGGTTGACCTGGGGATGTGACAAAAGTGCCATAAGATACTTCTGTGCCTCTTTGGGAGAAGGGTCAGGCCAAAGCACAGACATACGCTTCCCTCCCTACATTACCATGGGAATGGGAAGACCGATGGGTTGTGCCAGCCTACGTTAGGATTGCAGCCTTTATGTGATGTTACCGGAGCTCTTGTTAACTGGAGAGGTCAGAAATTGAACCCAAAACATTCCATGAACAAATTAGGCATTCTGCTTATGAAAGCAACCTCGGAAACCATGGTTGTGCATGACATCTGCAAAACAGCCTTTGAGTCACATTGGAGAAATATGGAAAGCAAATGATTTTTTAAAAGAATATATAGCTTGCCTTTCTTATGTACAATCTCAACCCTTAATTGTAAAGAGGACCCATTAATGGTCTTTTTTTTTTAGAGCTGGATACATACATCAGAATTAATCCCAGGCTTTGAAAATGAGCCCCAAATGGAACCTCAACATGTGCCTTGTCCACAAAGATGAGCATTAAAAAACATAACTCTGTTTAAATCACTTCCTTCGTTACAAACTGAAAGTAAATTTCAGAGAAGTAAAATGTACAATATTACTTTTCCCCCACACTTTCCTCAACATCAACCTTCTGGCCTTATGTTGGTCAAGAAAAGTTATTAATATGTACCGAGGTATTAATATGTACTGAGAAAGGGATTGTGGAAATTGAGGTGATTAAGCAGAGAAGTGGAGGTTGTGTGTGTTTATCTGTGTGTGTGATTAGTCAACTGGCCCAAAATACAAGCAACGGTAGAGAAGTGTCTCACCCGCTGCTTACACATTTCATTTTTTGCTGTCTTCCTGTCCACAAAAATAAAAGGAGGTGGGGAGACGGAGAGGAAGAAAAGAGCTGCTAATTTATAAGGCCTGAAATAGCAGCTGCTAATGGGCTTTTGCTCTCCTTCCTTAGTCACTGCAAGGTCACAGTCGGAACTGGCCTGTGTTTGATTTTAAAGCAAAACCCAGTTTTCCACATCTATAACTGACATTTATTAAAAACACACACATACAAGTGAGCAGAGCTTGGAAAGGAAAACAAAAAGTAACATTTTCGTACACTCGCATACAGCCCCTGCCTTCTGGTATCTGTCCCTGGTAAGTAGATTAATAAAAGTTTTTTTAAGAAGACTTTTTAAAAGAGACCCTTTAAATGTTGCATTAGCATGCATTAGAATTATTACATTATTCCCTGTAAGTAGCTTTCAGTGGAGCAGATGTGGTTCTACATACAACAACCTTGTGTAACCGTTTGACTGAAAGTAGATGGCCTGAGAATAGATGGCCGAAAGTCACCCAGTGAGAGTCATTACTGAGTTGGGAATTATGATCCTAGATCTCCAAACTCCTAGGCTGGCACACAAACCATCATATTGCACCGGCTCTTAGTTTGCTATTCTCTAGGCTTTATTATCCTTCCCTGGATTTCCAGAGGCTGATGCCTCAGTCCTATGGGCACCTAGTTCCTCCAGGACAAGAGAAGCCAGCCCCGCATGACAGTAGGCTCTGGATGCCCATCAACTCCACTGAGTATATATGGGGTGGGAGGAGGTATTTGTAGAAGTGGACAACCTCAAAATGCCAGATGCGGGGGGGGGGGACACAATTGACTGGGGGCCCCCCCTTCTTATGTTCTTAAGGAGGTCAGAAATTGAACCTCCTGGGAGTTATTTACGATTGGGCTGCCCAACTGAAATCCTGTGCACACTTACTTGGAGGTGAGATCCTGTGTGTTTGAATAAGCATGAACTGGCTTGGGTAACACATCTTGAGTGTCTGCATCATGTGTGAAAGCACATGTGTCTGAACTCTGCAGCAAATCATGCAGCCCATAACCCATCTCACACATCGCAGCTGTCGGAATTTATTCAGAAGGATTGTGATATGTATTAAAGAGGAGCATGTAAATGCATAAGATGAAACTCTGAAAGGTGTGGATTGCTTTAGGGTTTTGCAGGCCTGGAAAACCAGGGTGGAGCTATACCCAATTAACATTTTACAGCATTTTGTACTCATGATTGCATTACATAAAGCAATTAATTGTTGAGATGGCTGGAATTTTGTCAATTTTATCGGCTGCAGTGATGGGTATTGTGTTTGTTTTTTGTCCTACGACGATAGGGCTTCCCCTCCCTCCACCACCTCCCCAACCCAACCCTGCCCTGTACTGAGAGGGTTAATGGAGATGAGTGACAGCCTTTCTGCATGATTTACAACTTGGAACCCTGTAGTGAAACCAGCGCTTGATGGATGATCCTGAAAGACAGAGACTAACCATAAATCATGTCTTTGAATCATTGACAAAGATAAAGGAGGGGAAGAAAAAGCACTGGCATTGACATTCATTCTCCCAATAATGTACATTGACTAGTTACAATACAGAACCTTAATTAAAAAAAGACGACTCTGGAGTCGTCACCTCGGTGTGCAGGGAGCGCTGCTGTGGACATGCTCTCTTCCATTGCAAATAAAAGTTCAAGCTTCACCAGAAAGCCTGAAACATTTGTCAAAGGGAAATAGCAAGTCGGGTGTGCACTGAGATGGCCACCTAGGGCTCCTGCCCCAATTCTGCAAAAGCCATTTCTGTGCTCTGCGACTGGGGCATGCAACTGGGACAGGAACTGCTGCAGGGGCCAAAAGCTGAAGCCTCCCTGCTGCCCCCACAGCAATTCTGAGGTGCTTCTCAACCTCTCTCTCTCTCTGTAGTCAGCTATTTGTTAATGAAGGAAGAAAGAACAGCACACATTGGACAAACACACACACACACATACATGTATTGATCAATATCTATCTATCTATCTATCTATCTATCTATCTATCTATCTATCTATCTATCTATCTATCTAGACTGACTGACTGACTGACTGATGTACACCTTGCAAGACAAATGCCCTATAGCAGGGATGTCAAACGCGTTTTATACAGAGGGCTGCATTAGCATTAATGGTGTCTCCTGAGGGCCACAATAGCATTAATGGTGTCTTCTGAGGGTCACAATCCAATTTTTTGCATGTCTACTCAGGGTGTCCTCCTTCCTCCTGGGCTCTTTCTCCGGCTCAAAATCAAATGTGCTGCCACCACTACTGAGCTGCGTCTGGGGGTGGGGAGATCATTCAAGGGCCGCACATATGCCTGCAAAGGGCTGCATGCGGCTCTTGGGCCACCAGTTTGATATGCCAGCCCTATAGGACAAATGCTTCGTAAAACAAATTCAAATTTCTCTGGGATTCTGCCTTGTAAAACGAAACCCCATTGGCTGGGCTGGGTGGCTGAGGCAGGACTTCTCCTCCTGCCTGCAGTACCAGTACTTCTGCTGCCAGCAGAGGGATGCAGGCAACATCCTTGTCTGGGACCTCCCAGCCAGCATGGGGAGAGCCTAGGCTTGGATTTCTGAGCTTCCCCCCCCCTCCTGCAGCCTCTGCAAGCCTGCCAAATCAGATAGGAGGGAAACCCCCTCAAAAGAAATGCCATGCCCTCCAAGGAAACCCCCTCCCTGCCTGGACCCCACTGCAATCACCTCTCTTCCCCCTCCCCACCACCTTCACTGCCTGGAAGTAAGTCCCACTTTTGCATCCACACTTTCTTGTGAGTAAGCCCCACTGGGTTCAATGGGACTGGATTCTGAGTAGACAACATAGAATCTTGCCTCTTTCGCATCAAGGCAGAAGCTTTTGCTGCTGCAAACTGGTTTGCATAGACAGATCTCTCTCTCTCTCTCTCTCTCTCTCTCTCTCTCTCTCACACACACACACACACACACAGAAGTTCCTTGTTAAAGTTGCTCACCAGAGACACCAGTGACTTTTTCAGTGAAAATTAGTCATCCTTGGCCATAAAGGTTTTTCTTTTCTGTTTTACTTGACAATATATTTCAGTGTTCTATTACAATAATTGTGTTCTGTATTACTTTACAGTGTTTTGAATTTGATTACAGTGTTTTGTCATCATTTTTACATACAGTTAATATTTTTATATGAATATTTTCAGGTTCTGGAACCAATCATCTGAGTTTCCACTATTTCCTATGGGAAATAGGAACTGAGCTAACTGGTTAAGAGGCACTCTTTCAAGTGGGTCTTCCTCTGTTATTTAGCAGGGGGAGAGTAACTGGCCCTACACACCCCAGCAGTGTCTGTTCAAGTGGCTTCTGCTGGTATTCTTTTTTGCATTTCAGATTGTGAGCCCTTTTGGGACAGGGACCCATTCGCTTTTAATTAGCTATTATTATTTTTCCATTTTCTTCGTAAACCGCTTTGTGAACTTGTTAGTTGAAAAGCGGTATATAAATACTGTAGATAGATAGATAGAAAATCCGCTTTGTAAGAAGACTGCTTTGTAAGACAATAGAGCTTCTGGAATGAATTAAATTAGTCTTACAGGACACTACTGTACTTGTCCAGAGCTGTATGTGAAAACTAGAGCTAACATTAATTGGGTGGAAGGGGTTCACACTTGGATGGTGACTTGGGATGTGGCTGTCACCCAAACCCACATATAAAATTGAATGCAGTAATGTGCTACTTAATGATGAGGATATGTTCTCCAGTTCCTGTTGTTATGCAATTAGGTCATTAAGCAAACATATAGCCCTAGCTAATGTTGTGTAAAGCAGACATTCCTCCTGACACTTTTTTTCTGAACTGGAGAGTGATTACCAGTATTACTGGTATTACTTTGTTGTCTTATTAGTTTGTTAGACTGTTGTCTAAACATATGTTCTATTGTAGGCTACGGGAGACCTGACTGCCTCATTAAGAGCCTCTTTGTTGTGCTTTGACCACCATTGTATATACGGTCTGTCATTAAGTGGAAGGTTGTTAAGTAGTGCACACCTTTACAACCACCAATTAATGTTGTTCATATATGATAGTGTAAAAGGGAAAATGCGCATGTACAGTTGTCTGAACCGGTTAAGAATGTGTTGAGATCCCAAAGCAAAATGCTAGGAAGAGAAACAAATGCTGCAGACATTTTTTATACTCCCACCTACAGATTCAGCTGGTTCATTTGAAGCAAGGTACTGACTGGAGAGAAAAGAAAGCTATGTGACAGGGGTTGGTAAGCTGGGTCTAACCTATAAGCTGGATCTAATCTCAGTGCATCCACTTCCAGGAGCTCAGCAATCTGGACATATAGTGATGATTTGATAACATGAACTCTGAAAATGCAGCTTCTTTGCCTGAAAAGGTTGCTGAACGATGCTACAAAGCAACAGGTTAAAGACTCAACATGTGCAGTCACTAATGTTTAACCATTCACAACTAAATCACATCAAAACTACATGGTTTAGGTCCTCCCATTAACCTTTCCACTCCAATATTGTAATTTGCCACATAAAGAGAATTCCCTTGGAGAAAAGGGAACTCCCTATGTCTTCACCTTCTTCCCTTTTGGAAGAAAGTGTTGCATAGCTAATCTTTGGAAGGAAATGGGAATTTAATGGATCCATTTGGGTAAGCCACACATTCAGGGCTGGTGCTGAACTACACAAGCATTAAAACGGCATCATCTATCAATCTCACAGTTGCATGCCATCTATGAAAGTCTATTAAGTATTATTTCCATCTCGCCATACAACAAGCAGCAAGTCCTCATGAATACTGAAGAGCTCTCTAAACACAACACATCTTTTGTTTCTAAAGATGTAGACAGTTACAATTTTGTCATTGTAAAATACATTTCCAAAGAATGGTCCTTTGCTTCTCCCAGTGTCCTGTTTCTCTGTGTATTAATGACACCCATCATTCCTTTTAGCAATAGGAACACTTAAAGAGGCATTACTTTACCTTCTTACCAAATCCTGTTTATATGAATCATTTCATATGGTCAGTCATATGCTGGTATTTCAAAGTATGTTGGTGTATAAAAACAACAAGAATAAATTGGTTCAGGTTAATTTAATATTTCCTGCACATATTCTTATTTAATATTTGTTACTTCATTCTGATAGCAAAGTTATCAATAAAACAGGAAAGTGTCAGAACTAATAATGTTTCCTGTGATTTCTGAAAGACTAAAATTTGACCATCTTGTAAACTTAAGATTGTTTTGAAAGTTGTTTTAGATCGAGTCAGACCATCCATCCAACATTATCTGAGCTGAATAGAGAATCAAGCAGGTAACTCCAGAAGGGGACAGATTTCCCAAATTTACTAGCTAAGATTCTTTAATAAGAATATACTTATGTACCACATTTACTTGAATATAATATGCACCCTATACTCATAATCAAAATACTGTATATACTCAATTCTAATTAAAATCAAATCTAACGTGCACCCTGATTGTGGAGACTGAATCCAGCTGAAAAAGGTGAGCGTTATATTTTAGTAAATACAGTATACGGAAATTGTGTGCTAGACTCCCACATAAGTGCTGGATCTAGGCCCTGCCTCCAATCCCTGCCCACCCACCTCTAGGAACACCTTCCACCTGCACACACCAATCCAGAACATCTCCCTCCCACCCCCTCCCTGTCCTCCCCAAGATCTGCAGACCTCTAAGACAGCCAAGCTCAGGTTTGCTCAGTGAGGGGAGGTGCACCTGTAGATCTCCCTTCAGAGTGGTGCAAATGTGCTTTATGGCATTCTGTGACACTCTTCGGTCAACACAAAGGACAATGCAACGCTGGCTGAACAGGTGCTCCAAGTTGCACCTGGATTCTATGCTTGCTATACATTTCCATTAAAACTTGTATTTAAATATGTGCTTGTGTATGATGATCATGTTACAATAAGTATCTGGGTAGGAAAAAGCAAAAATACTTTAAAAAATATGTTTATTTTATTTTATTGCTCTCAAACAAAAATTCAAAGCTTTTTAGCAGAAGATTGAATGGAAATCAAAAGAAACTATGGAAAATTCAGGCAAAACACAGAGAGAGATCTATCAAGAACTTGTCCAGAGAAATTCCTTTCCAAATGAAATATGGTGTGAAGTCATGAAGTCTCCATCAGTGTCATGCCTTTCTTTTTCTACTTGCCATAATTTTCCCATGAGCTTTCCCACTTTCAGACAATCTAAAATCTAGCAAAGATTCCATAAAGTACTAGATAATTCATGGTAAAGTAACCATTAGGGATGGCAGAGTGGTGTGTCTGAGCATGGCTTATGGCAGGCAATCCAGCAGACAAAAACATCTGCTGCATGATGTGAAACCACTGGTCCAGAAATCAAGTTGCCAAATCTGCTGGCAGAGAAGTATCCTTCCGTTGCTTACAAGACTTTGTTTTTGGAGAAGAGAGGCCTGGGAGACATTCCGATCCCAAACGGATAGCTTCAATTTCTTTTTGTTTAAGACGAGTGCCAAACAAAATCAGGAACAGCAGGGATAAAAAAGACATGTTTCTACCAAAAGCCGATCCTTGACTTGAAAGATTGAGGTGCGTCAAGAAAAATGGAAAAGGTTATTCTTTCTGGCAAGTAAAATATTTTTTGGCTATTACACATTACCGAAGGTGGAAGAAACTATATACCGGTACGTACTGTTTTTCACACCTTTTCACACCCACTTCTGAGACCTTCACAAATAAACATACATAATTTTCACTCCTGTTAACTAACTAAAAAGTTCTCTGATCAGGCATATGTAGCTTAAGTAACAAGTTCACTGTTGATCCATGTGGAGCCTCTTGATCATTTGTTCTGGTAGACCTAATATGCATGGCAGCAGCACATCTTTTCTAATACTGCAGCACTACTTAAGAACAGCAGGCCAGATGTTTCATCACTGCAAGCAGCCTATAGGATCAGGCTGTTAGGGTGGACTGTTAGTGGACTGTAAATTGAATGTGACCAGCAGTGTGGTGTGGCTGCAGGAAAAGGCAAATGAATTGCTGTGAAGCAATGATGGAATTGTACAGTCCAGATCACAAGAAATAATTATACTCCATACTGGAGTCTGACCTCACTTGAACTACAACATTCAATTTTGGGCACCATGACATAAGAAGAACATGGATAAGCTGGAGTGGGTTGGAAACAAGGGCAACCAGGGTGGTGAGGGGACTGAATGGGACTGTGCATAGTTTCTGTATCTGCTTCTTATAGTCCTAATAGAAGCAAGCAATTCACACAAATGATGCACTGGTTTTAAAGGCTACAATCCAGAGTAACTATGGATGTCATTTTACACTGATGTAGTTATGGTGCCACCTCTGGGAAACCTATGGGAAATGCATAGAGCAATCCAGAGTAAGTGCCTCTTATTTCTTCCCGCAGTTACTCTGGATTGTAAGGAAAGGCAATAAATCTTGACATGCAAAACAAACACCACTGCAGTCAAATAAAAGGGAAAAAACCCATATCAACTTAACCTTAACATGGGGAGTATGTATGAGTTGATGCTAGTGGTGCTACCAAAGGAGGAGCAAGGGCAATTATTTGAATGTTAAAAGCTGTAGAATTACATTCTTTAAAAAAAAAAATCTGTTGTTTGCTTGAAATGGTAGGCAAGATGGTCCTTTTTTATCCTTACAAACACAAACAGAAAACACCCACACCCACCATGCTGTGAGTGGCATGAAAATGCAAGCATTTTAGCTGTTGAAGGCCCTTTTGTGATTCCTGAGAAGGAATCTGTAGGCTCAATCTGCTGCTATTTGTCCTGACAGTTTAACTGCTGAGACAAAACTCTCGGTGCCAGAATTGCAACGTACTCTTCCTACTAATAGGAAGCAAGGAACAGGGAGTCTTCTGAAAAGTGTATCCATTTACACAATATTAATTCGGCTCATCATTAGGGACGGGCAGACCCAATTGGCTCCATTCCAAAAAAGCGTTGGCAGGAGAGCAGAACTGTTCCATTCTACTAAGCCAAAATCTTTGAAGAGGTTTACAGAAACTAGAATGGATTCTGCAGGCCACTCTAGATGTGGGCTGAAGCAGATCTCAATCTTATATGCAAGTCTCAGAAGTGGTGAAGGGAAGCTCAGATGTAGCGAAGGAATCACAGTTTCAGTGTCTTCTTGCTTCAGTCAACAGAAGAACATACACCCGGCATCACTCATCTGGCATAACTTCCTGTGGTGATGTGGTAAGGCCAGTGTGGTGAGGCTGGTTCATGCTCTGCCTTACTCTGGGGAGGGGGGGCTAACCTAGAACACAGGCATGTGCCAGCATAAGAAGCAATGCCACGTGAGTTATTCAGGCCTAAAATAGTTAGGATTGTACTATGAGTGAGATACAATGTGCCACCAAGTGCACACTGTATCTCAATTTTTCCTTGGCCAAAGACTATGAAAAAGGATGACAGGGAGGCACTTTTCCCTAACATCTTGTTATTGTTGTCCAATATGGTGGCAACTTCAGAGGCCACACTCAAGCATGGGTAGAGTGCCAGATAGGGAAAGGAACACACTACCAACATGTTTCTTTCCACTGCTAAGTGTGGCCTCCCATACAAATTTTCATAAAACACAGCCCATTGGGGAAGAATCATACAAGTCAATGGCCCATGTTGATGCCATTCATGTTTCCACTTTTGGGGTGCATTCCTAACCTAGGCCAGCACTACTCATTAGTCTTCCCATTCCCGTGATGATGTAGGAAGGCAAGCACATGTCTGTGCACTGACATAACCTTCCACCAGGAGTGACTCAGAAGTGTCTTACGGCACTTTGATGACACCCCCAGGTCAGCACAGGACTTATGCCAGGGTTAAGGCTGGCCTAGCTGGGGTTTAGGGTTGCAGCCTTGCTCTCACATGTGCCCATTTATACCTTTACAGAATGTCTTTTGTAAGCACAATTCTAACCTCTCATTTCCGTGCGACACACACACACCCACACACACACACACATACACCCCTCGTTCAGCATTCCTGTCCTCTCACCTTAAAAACAGCCTTGAAATCTCTTCAAGCAAAGGCAGCCATGTGGAGCCAAAGCGGTTTCCAGATTTACACAGGCCTTTTGCGAGCATCCTGTCGGGTGTTAAAAATCCTTCAGCTGCTTTGTTAGGACCACCCGGCTAGTTCTGAACCACATCTGACAAAATGATACTGTTCACTTCCAGAACCCATCACACAGTTATTCTTGGATAAAAGGTAAAGCAAATAGCAGCCAACTGCTCACTGCTGCAGAAACAAAGAGCATCAAGCTATTTATCAGAGCTCCAGACAACCAGTGTGCTCGAAGCCTAGCCACCTCTCCTATTACGGCTTTAAACGATAACACGCTATAATATCACAAATGACAAATGGAACTGGGGGCCCTAACCTATGCGCGATCAATATCTGCTCTGAAATAAGAACCATCTTTAAAGTATTGACAAAAAGAGCAGGAATACATATAAAACAGCAATTCTGGTGCGATTTGTTTGCTATGGCCACTGTCAACATTCATTTGTCCATGACAGGTTTTTTTTTATTTTACTTTTTTTAATGGAAGTGGCAAAACTCTAGGATGTGAACGTTTTCTCTAAGATTCTGGCTGCGCAGTGTCAACTTTTGCTTTTACAGGAAGGCAAGCCCAAATCACAGATTTCAATGGCTTCTTCCTCTCTGGTATAAAAATGGTTTTATTCTCTAAGCCAGGATTTTCGACTATAATTGCAGCTGCACTAAATTTTTTCAGCTGAAGTTTTTCCATAAGAAAGGGTGTGTTTGGGGTGCTTGAAACTCCATCCCATACATTGCTTGCTCTCAGGGCGTCCACATGTCTGATATTACCCAGACTAGTCCAGGAAATGGCAGATGGTCCAGCACAATAGGAAAACCCCCTGCTGTATCTATTAAAAATGGCACCCATGGGCACTGCCATTTTGAATTGTGCGCGCACCTCTGCTGGCCATGAACTTCCTCCTGGCCCACCTCCAGTTTCACACTGGGAAGTGCAGAGGTGGCTCATGCACAGAAGTGCACGTGCAATTCAAAATGTTGGCACCCATGGTCCTGATGGGCATGTGCCTTTGCCGCTCTACCTCTCTGTCGCCATCACCGTGCGCCCACCTGCCCAGCCAGCCAGCCAGAGGTGGGCAGATACCGGTACGGGCCTACACGCCCGTACCGGGTCTTCCACCAGAGCGGACGACAGCGAACCGGCCAGACCCGCGGCTGCAAGAGCCGTGGGGACCGGTACGCCAGCGTCCGCCGGCGCCAGGTCTCCTGGGGCTCGCCACCAGGAAGCTTAGTGCGCGTGCGTCCAGCTGGACGCACACGCATGAAACGTCCTAGCGCCGAGCCCCAGGACGCTCAGTGCACCTGCGTCCAGCTGGACGCACGCGCACTGAGTGTCCTGAGGCTAGGTGCCAGGACGCTCAGCGCACCTGTGTCCAGCTCGATGCAGGCACGCTAAGTGTCCTAGTGCTGAGCCCTAGGACGCTCAGTGCACGTGCGTCCAGCTTGACGCACGTGCACTGAGTGTCCTGAGGCTAGGCTCCAGGACGCTCAGCGCGCCTGTGTCCAGCTGGACGCAGGCACACTAAGCGTCTTGGCGCCGAGCTCCAGGACGCTCAGCATGCCTGCGTCCAGCTGGACGCAGGCGCACTAAGCGTCCTGGCGTCCTGGCGCCAAGGACGCTTCAGGGGACGCACTGCGCATGCGCCAAGACCGTACCGGGTCTTCCACCAGAGCGGACGACAGTGAACCGGCCAGACCCGCGGCTGCAAGAGCCGTGGGGACCGGTACGCCAGCATCCGCCGGCGCCGGGTCTCCTGGGGCTCGCCACCAGGAAGCTTAGTGCGCGTGCGTCCAGCTGGACGCACACGCACGAAGCGTCCTAGCGCCGAGCCCCAGGACGCTCAGTGCGCCTGCGTCCAGCTGGACGCACGCGCACTGAGCGTCCTGAGGCTTGGTGCCAGGACGCTCAGCGCACCTGCATCCAGCTCGACGCAGGCACGCTAAGTGTCCTAGTGCTGAGCCCTAGGACGCTCAGTGCGCATGCGTCCAGTTCGACGCACGCGCACTGAGCGTCCTGAGGCTAGGCTCCAGGACGCTCAGCGCGCCTGTGTCCAGCTGGACGCAGGCGCACTAAGCGTCTTGGCGCCGAGCTCCAGGATGCTCAGCATGCCTGCGTCCAGCTGGACGCAGGCGCACTAAGCGTCCTGGCGTCCTGGCGCCAAGGACGCTTCAGGGGACGCACTGCGCATGCGCCAAGTCTGGCGCATGCGCAGTTCGGCCTGGTTAGGGCCCGCCCCGCCCCCTGACTTCGGCCCTACCCCCTGACTCCGGCCCCGCCCCCTGACTTCCGGCGTACCGGATCTTAAGGGAGGCTGGGCCCATCACTGCAGCCAGCAGTGCAGTGGCAGCCTCACTCCATTAGAAGCAGCTGCCTGCCCGGCCCCTGCAACAGATCGACAGGCTCTGTGCCCACCTGCACCCCACAGCAGAATGGATGCTCCGCTGCCAACCATCACCCACTGTACCTCCACTCCAGAGGCCCCATAGCCACACCTGCCTGTCACCTGCAATGATGCTGCATGAGCAGAGGCCCCATAGCCACTGAGCACTGACTGTTGGTCACAGCCACAAGCCACAAGCTGCAGCCATGCAGAGGAGGAGGAGGAAAATTAAGTAAAGGAACCCTTCTCTGGATGCAACCTGTTCCCAAACCCCTGCCACTGGAGGTGGAGACCTGCTCTCTGGTGCCCTCCTAGCCACACTTTCCTGGAAATAAGCCCATTGGCTGTAATGGAACTTACTTGTGAATAGACCAGCTCAGGATTGAGCTCAAAGGCTGCAATCCTAGCCACACTTTCCCTGGAGTAGATCTGCCCAGGATGGAGCTCTCAGGTTGAAATTAAGTACAGGAAAGTAATATGAGTGTTTTTAGCTTATTTTAACATGTCCTACATTTTTTGGGGTATCCTATAATTTTTTAAGCGGGGGAGGAATTTTGGCTTTGGGGGTAGGAATTTCGGCATGGGAGGTAGGAATTCTGGCATTGGGGTTCAGGAATTTTGGGTTTGGCATCTGTCATCCTGCTTGCTCTCCCTGTTTGCAAATGAATGGTCAACGGCTACCTCGTCTTACCAGCAATCCTGAGCATAGCCCTCTTGAATTGTGCAAGGTTGCAAAGGCTCTTGTATGGTTCAAGTTGATGGTGCTCAGGAAAGCTTGGCATTGCTATCTTGAATCACTTAAATCTTACTCAATTCAAGATGGTGAGTTAATTCCTAGCTATAACAGTTAACCTATAGAATATTCTCCCACTAAAGGTCACTAAAGGACAATCCTGCACATCCGGTATCATACAGTGAATGATATGGGATCACAAATCCAATTTGACTTTGTGATGACATTCCTCATGGCAACAGAGAATGAAGACTTACAAACATTAGGATTTGGAATGAAAATCTTCATGCATAAGAGTCACACGTGGGCTTCATTTTAATTACGGCATGGAATGGAAGTGCCATCAGTGTTGGAATGCAGTACTGTGTGAACCAACTCTAAGATCCTTGTCATGCATTCTTAATGACACATTTTACATTGTTCTTTTCATCATTTACAAATTTTCCTTCCACTGATACTTCCAAGAGGCATAATAAAATAAAATAGTAAGCAGGGAGTAATAAATAGTACTATACTCCCTCTGAGAGGTAAAATTTACAGGATGGGAGTGCACTTGAACCCAACTTTTGGATAATCAGGTTGTAGCCCTGACAAGGGGCTCTTTTAGAAAGTGTCATTCGGGATGCCAGTGCCTCTTATCTGTGGAGGGGAGATCTGACCCATGTATCACATGCCTCAGTCACAACCAGAAGGTAGCTATAGTTTTGGATGCCCATCACCCTGAGTCTACCAACATCACTGCCACCACCCTCCAGTCTGCTGCAGAAATGCATTGTACTGATCCATGGTCTACCTGATTAAAGTTTGTAGAAAACAGATGATCAGCCTCTTTTCCTTGCACTTGCTTCACTTTCTTCAAACATGAAAATGCAAGCTTTCTGTTTTTTTCAGAAGGGACCTGGGACTATTCTTGCAGAAACTACAGCTGGTACAAAATGCCTGTAACCTACGTCCTGGTGAGAATCCAGGAGTGAGACCAATTACTTCAATTGCCTGGATCCTGACCTTTTCATTGCCACTATGCTTTTTATCAGGAATCTCTCTCCCTCCATGAATCTGTATTTCAAATCTGATCAAAAGCTGTAATCAAATTTGTTCCCGCACTGTCAGAGGTGAGATGCACAGCAGGGCCTTTTTGGACATAACCCCCAGGTTTTGGGCCACATTGCCTTGGAGGCTTGGATGACCCATCAGTGGTATCTTTTGTCCTCTTGGCAAAAATATTTTTTGCTTCTACAAGCATTTGGATGTGTTCATCCTCTTCTGTGGCTGCAGATTGCCTTTTTATTATGTTTTAATTTTTAATTGGTTTTATTAAAACACTTTTGATTATTTTGTGTGTGTGTTTTTAACAGAACTGAGCCACCCTGAGGGCCTTTTGAAAGGTAGAAAGGCAGCAGACATGCCCAGATAAATAAAAAATAAATAAAGCAATTACTTCTCTGGAGTGAGTTCTTTTGACTGTTAGCAATTTCCTCTTTCAAAATTTAATAATACTCTATTGTACAATAAAGAGACTTATGGTAAGGTGTTCAGCAAGCAGAAGGCTCCACTTACATCAGTCATTCAAGTATCTCAAAAACCCTGATGCAATTAATTATCCTAACTGAGACACAGCCAAATTAACAACTTGCCAACAATAACAGAAGAAGCCAGCACAACTAATAGAAACAGAAACCAGATGGATCTCCCATCTCTGTCACTGTATGGGAAATATATTTCTTCAACTTTGTCAAGGCCTTTACTTACAAAAGATTTCTGAGGTTGGCCAAAAGTATGGCACTGATTTCAGAGCCAGTATTTGTTCTGGAATCTTTCATACGATCTAGTTCCATGTACGGATCTCATGGCTCATCACACCATCCATGTAAGGGAACAAAATGGTTGCCTGAATCAAAGCTATGATATAGAAATCAATTGTGGCACTGGGACAATGAAGCAAACTACAGGGGTATGTGTGTGAGCGAACACAATCCTAATCAGGCACGGTCCTTGCATTGGCCTGAGGGTATCACAGAAGTGCCAAAAGGCATGTCTGCGCCACCCCTGGGGGTTGAGATCAGAGTAGACCTATCGGCGTTGCTACAGTCCTTGCTTGGGGAAGGGGAAAAGTTTCCCCTTCTCTATGGTAGCTGAGGAAACCTGCCCAATGCAGTGGAAATCAGAATTGCACTGTTTGTGACTGAGTGTGTGAAAGATTTTTGAGTGTTACCCCTAAGCTCCTCTAATTACAGAACTACACAACTCTGTATATGGTGATGGAGTTATTTGAGGTGGATCTGTTGAAAGGGAAAAAGGGGAGAAAGCCCCTCCATTCTTTAAGGGGATGCTTTTTTATTGCTTCAGGTAACAATTCCTAAAACACTTAGTTCAGGCTACAGTATTTTTGCATTATTCCACAGGTGTACACATTTGTTTCCCACTTTGTGTTCAAACATTAGACACACAAAACATGCACATTTTATATCCACATCATGGGGAAGGAGCATCATGGGTTACAAGCTGTGTGGAGTGTATGTAGAGGTGGACAATCTCCTGCAGGGGAGGGCACCTGGGTGTCATATGTGCTCCCTAAGGCATCTGGTGGGCCACTGTGTGATACAGGAAGCTGGACTAGATGGGCCTGTGACCTGATCCAGTGGAGGCTCTTATGTTCTTATATTCTTGCAAAAATATCCACATATGCAACATTGGGCAGAAATGGCTTAAGATCTCAGTCTGTAAGACCATTATGGAGAGTAGAGCCAGCTGGCCTTGGAGAAGAAGTTGAGTGTGCTGGAGGAGTGATCCTACGACTGCATATGACAGCATATGACATATCGGTGACACCAAGACTGTTCTTTCCAACCCCAAACTTAAGGTTGGTGGTCTCTCTCTCTCTCTCTTTTCACATTGTTGAGTTACAACCATATGTTGATCATTATCATTTACGAGGAGGGAATGTTGTGCTAGTACTGTCTGTTCCTCTTTGCTCCCATTCAGAGGGCAGCTGCAGAAACATGGGCAGAGGTAGTTGTCACTCCAGGCCTCCAACTCTCATTGCAAGCTGTTGTCAGAGGAATCCCTTCATAGAAACTGCCTTAAACAGAGTCAGATCCCTGCTTCATCTAGTCCATCTGGGGACAAAGTATTGTTAGTGGGATCTACCAGGAATGGAGCTCACAGCTGAGGTCCTTGAGCCAGCACTGAATGCCTTTATCCACCTTATCACCTAGACTTTTCTTTCATCAGGGTTAATTACATGTGGAAGATTAAAGCATCATGAAGATTAAAAAATAGATAACTGTTCATTGCATCCATGTATGAACCATGAACTAACCATGCACACATGACAAGCCACATCTATGACTTTGGCTACAGTACAGAGTAGTTACGGGTCAGTTTACATCAGTGTAGTTACAGTGCCACCTATGAAAAATGCATTGAGCAATCCAGAGTAAGTGCCATTTACGTCAACGTAAGAGCTCCCGTAACTACTCTGGATTGTAGCTAAGCTTGTTACAGTACAAGGTTTGGATAATTGCAAGGAAAGTGGGCAGATTTATTGCAAGTGGCTTATGGCAATGGTGACGTTGAAATTGTTTCACCAAATGAATGAAGACACCATTTCAAACAAAGATGGTCTATAATAATTCATACTTCAACCATATCCTTTCCAACCTATGCTGATGCAGTGATGTAGAAATCCTGCAAAAAGGACACTCCAAGATAGGGAAGCCTCTGTGCCATCAGGGATATACTCAGACCTGCTGAAAAGAAACTGAAAGGTGAGGGTCCTCATGGAACATGCTATGGGATCAGGGTCAAGAAGGGGTATAGGATTTGGCATAAGCTGAACCTGGAATCTATCTATGACTTCATGTGCTGCCGGAGTTATGACTGATATAAGGCATATAAGGTTATGACTGTTGGTTCTGCCAGCTTACTGCCCCAATAGGCTTGGTATGTTAGAGCACATGTTTTGCATAATGAATATTTCAGGGCAAATATCTGCTTACTCCAGTTAGGAGAGAGGAGGTGGTGCCAGTTAGAGTAGACAAACCCAAACTAGATACATGAACCATTGATCTGACCAGTATAAAGGAGCATCATATGTTCAGGACTCAGTACATTAGGAAGAATCTCACTGGAAGAGCAGCACTGCCTTTCCTCTATCTAACCCATATTTATCTCAAAGGGGACTCTCATATATCACAGCTCTGCACTCCTGGTAATTTTCAAGAGAGATCCTCCTTTGGAGGCAACCACATTTGCTCTTCATCGCAGTCAATAGTGATTGAAATTGATGAGGCAGTTGAGCACAGCCCGTTTGTCAATCTCGATCAAGACAAGTTGAGGGTAGGGTCACTATAGCGAAGGGAAACATAGCGTTTGCTGTAACTATACCACTGAAAAATTATTCTGGAATTCTCTGCACTTGTGTCTTCGGTGAAGAGAAAACCTGCCCCAGGAATGACCTGAACGTATGTGCCAGTGTTAGGAAATCTCATACCAGACCTGAACTATAGTTATGAGGTCTGAACTATCGTTTTGCTCATTGTTCTATTTGTTGCCATCCCATTAATGCAGCACATCCTCATATTGTTCCAATCCTAATTGTGTCTTCCTATAGACTAGGATAAAAGGGTTCGATTGAAAGCCAAGGAACTTTTTTCGCAATAAAAAATTGGGAGTGTTGGGAAGGGGGAAGAATTGGGAACTAAAATCAACAAAATTTTTCCTGCTGGGTTTGAAAACCTCCATAAGATCAATATGGATTATGAAGATGTGGTCAAAGGCAGGTGGGGGAAATTGCATTTGGAGTACATAGTCACAGTGGGATCCATTCATAGAAGGGAACAAGGCTTAAGGCAGGCAGAGCAGACAGATAGCTATGGATTCCAGGTTAGTTGAGGATGGTGATACTGAGGAAGTAGTCGGAAATTGCTTAGAGGGAGTGAATTAGGGCTATGGGATCAAGGTCAAGAAGGGGTATAGGATTTGGCATCAGCTGAACCTGGAACCTATCTGTGACTTCATGCACTGCCAGAGTTATGACTGATATAAGGCAGCCAGTGCTGGTTTTTAATTATGTTTTATGTCAGCCACCTTGAGTCAGGCTAATGGCCCGAGAAAGGCGGGATATTAATTTTTAAAATAAATAAATAAATAAATAATAACTATGCAGTAATAATTTATACAACTAGATTTTTAAGCTGCCTTACAATAGGAGTTAACTTGCAGCTATTTATTTTTTGTAATGGCATGACAATGGGTTAAACTAACATTAAGACCTAAGTGGCTACAGGCTGATTCATTGGAGATGTTTTCACACAGCTGTGGGCTGGACTACATGATGAACTACCCACAAGTTTGACAGGATAAAGCACATATGTCTGCAAAGCAGATACATGAGCTTCTGACAGATGATGCTCCAGAGCACAGAATAAGCATCTAGTTTTTGGAACTTGCGATGTGGCAGTTGCTAAGGTAACAAAATGTAGTACTGCTTTTATATATATATATAAAAAGATAAAGGAAAAGGAAAAAAAGATCAGACAAGTAAATGTGGTTGCAAACCCAAAAAGAACAATCTTCTTATTAGGTCAGCCCTACCAGCCAGTTTCAGCCAATATTGGATAGGGGTTTCTATCAGTTCCTATGAAGGCAATATGTCATAGGGAGACAGGGTTTTTCACACATCGTGATTCTAGGAACTGGGACTGCCCTAAGCAGGAAAATGTTTGCAGTGCTTTAATTCTTATCAAGAAGAAATATTGTTGGTTAAGAATACCTGGGAGCCACATTCCGTGATCCAAAGGTCTTGCCTACCAATCCCAGATCCTAAGAACAGCCTGTGGGAAGAGGTGCTCATCTTCCACCAGTCTGCTAGTCCTTTACTCCATCTCTTCCCCATCATGCTCCTGCATTACAGAAATCACATGATCTGTGTTCCTACAAGACAGTGGGTAAGGAAATAAAAATATAACGAGTCCTAGAACTATGTATCAGTCTTGTATCTTGCTTTCCGCAGCGATAGCCCTCTCTGGCATTGATAGATCTATGTTTGTAAAATCAAATGTTGTTCTTTGTCATTGCTAAACAGGGTGCCTATGCATGGAAAGTACTTATTGCAACTTTCCTATGTCCAGATACCTTAATCTGTGGTTGTTAAGCTTAGCTACTTCTCAAAGCATGAAGAGGAGATACAGTTTTGAAGGTGATCTCACCTTACATTCTCAACTTAGATCAATGGCAAAGAAGAGAACAAAATAATGCTTGCTCTATAAACATCTTAAGGGGGACTCCATAGTAAAGGAAACATATTGGAAAAATATGGAGCTGTGCTACTGGGTCACAGCTCTGTCAATCAATATGTTGGGTTGTGTGGCGGGTGACAGGCAACCATTTTCATCTGATGGAAAGCTGGAAGCTGATGGAAGCTGGATTGTCTCCCTGCTTTGTGCAGTAAACAAAATGCTGTGAAAGGGGGCCAAGGATGAATTTAAACCTCTCCTAGCAGGTTTCTGACTCTGAAAAAGACCTGCGTCAAAATTTGAGAACTTCAGAAATATAGTATCCTGTACAAACTGTCCGTAGCAGTGGGTGAGTCTTGGAATGTTATTCTTTAAGATGTCCCACAGAGTCCTCCTTTGTATGCCTTCTGTAAGAAGTGCAAACAATTTTATTTGGTCGAGTATATTTTGTAATGACTCAACTATTTATCCTGTGATTTCATGTGTATATATTTTCCTTGCTATTGTCCGTTGCTTTGATCTGTCCATTTGAAAAATAAAAAGAGGGATACAAGCTCTGCATTAAAGAAATATATGGTAATTTAAAGAAATATAAGGTAAAAATAATTATGGGGGGAACCATACCTGGTTTTAACAATGATAGTCAACGAGGCTTACTTCTGGGTAAGTGCAGACTGGATTACAGCCTTAGGGATGTTTGGTAATTATTTTAAAACAGATCAACAACTGCTTGGGTAGGTTTAAGAGAGTTATTTGTTTTAAATAAATTTTTAAATGTGTACTTACTGTAAACTTTTTATATACTTACACAGCAATCCTAAACACACTTTCCTGAGAGCAAGTCCCATTGAACATACAGGGGCTTACTTCTGAGTAGACATGGTTAGGATTGTGCTGTCTATTAATTTGGTTTTGGCCATATGGGTTTTCAAAAATTTTCCTGCCTGATGTAAGAGCTGGGCATGACATCAATTTCAGAGAAACCTCACGGATAGTCTTTCTAAAGAGTGGATCCTGGGACTACAAAGATTGAGAACCACTGTACAAACCTAACCAGTATGTTAATCCCTGGTTAGGCTGGCACAAGTCCTGTGCTGGTCTGGGGTGTTGCAAATGTGCTGGCTTCCTATTGCCACTGTAGGAATGGAGTGATGGGTGAGTCGTGCTTGTCTAAATTGGTTAGGCCTATGAGCTTTGCTTTTTTCATGAGAGCGTACTCAAGTGTGTTACCTACAATCTACCTCCTGGTATAGTTCAGCCGAGGTGAAAGTCCTTCCCCTTGTTTCTAACTGTAGAAAATGGTACCACAGTAAAGCTAAAGCATATACTTTACTCACCTATGGAGAAAAATGCCTTTAGACCTGACAGGTTATTCAGTGTGCTTTTTATATTAATTATCATTATCTCTTGATGTCAATGACAAGTCTAGTGAACATGATGCAAATGACACTGAGACAGGGAAATTCCAGAAGACGCTCTGAAAGCTCTCAGAGTCCACCTTTTCTTTCCTGTCCAGTAGTATAGTGTGCACTAGAACAGTTCAGGCGCTTGCAATGATACAGAGTGAAGGAAATGGAAGGGAACAAGGTTAATTTATATAAATTATTGAGTCACAAAATAAATAGAACATGTCATGGTAGCTTTAAAAGAAGAGGAATAATTAATTTAGAATATTTGTTTTTCCCCTCTAATAGCCAGATAAGGTTATCAGTAGTTATAATTGTTTTGATATCCTTGGCACCAAGAGATCTGCAGTGCAAATTGCAAGACGGTTAGCTACTCCTACAAGACCATAACTGAGTTCCTTACAAATGTAGCTCTGCAAGAGTAACACACTGAGATTTCTTTTGTGCAAGTCTTGTGCAAGTCGATGTGGAAGGAAATCATTTTGATCACAACCAAGTTGAATGCTGGATAAAGTATGGTTGCTGGATATCCAAAGTATGGATGCTGGATAAAGTATGGTTTCTCTGCCTTGCTCAAGGCTCATTTGGCATGATCGTCTTTAGACTTCTTTGTATTTCATAGCACTTTCCACAGTCTTGCAGCCACATAACTATATATCACTGGTACAGAATACAAAGCGTAGATCTACACAAGTATCATTCTATTATATCAGTGCAGAGCTAAGGATCCTAGAGGATTTACAGTTTCAGAGGATTTAAAGTGTGTGTATTTGGGGGAGCTGGGTGGGAGAGGTGCAGACTCAATAAATGAGCTCAGTAAGAGATAAAACATCAGCATCATCCAAGAAAAAGTGCTGGTGTGAAACTGATTATGTAATCCTCTGGTCAGTAGTTATAACAGGGACTGTAGCTTACTCCAAAGTCTGTGTGTAAAAGGGCTAGGTAGGGTTCCAAAAGTACCCTGCCTGAATCCCTGGAGAGCTACTTGCCAATTGGTGTTGTGCTATAACCAGTACTATCCTAGATAGACCAGTGTCTTCAATATAAGTTAGATTCCTGTGAACAGAGGCTAGCTGTGCATACTAGTCTTTCATATTCTAACCTATAAATTGCAACCAAATACATAAAGAAAGTATTGCAGAAGTTGATTCAATACTTTGCCTGCTGCCAGTTTGCAAAAGACCAGATGGGTTTAATTCCTCTGTTAATTTGATAAATCCTTATTCGGTATCACAGAAGCTTTCTGTGTTCCAAATCTACTTTAGGAATTAACTTGAACAGTTCCCAAATTGTGGGTCAGGACCCACCAGTGGGTTGGGACCTGATTTTGTTGAGATGCCAAAGGGTGATGAAAAGATTGAACAACTAATTGCCTTGAGCCTGAAGTCTATTCAAAAATCAGATACTACAGCTGCTAATTATCCTGCAAAGAGTTCAGCTCCTGAACTTTGCAAGCATGTGTAAAAAGAGAAAAAACTAGGGTTTTCCCCTATGTTGGGATCAATTTTTTTATCTTTGTATGTTCTAAATCTCCTGACATTTCAGTTTTAGTGAATGTTCCTGGTTTCTGATCCCACGCCTATCCATGTGATAAAGCTATTGGAACTCATGGGCTACCATCACTGCAGCTGTATCAATGTTGTGAGGGCTTTGCTTCCAATGGTGAGGAGGCCAATAAGCCCTGTCCCACCATGGCTGGCAGCACACTAACCTGGAAAGGATGCCTGGAAGGGATGCCCAGTGATGGGTGCTACCAGCTGCCAACTGCACAGTGCTGAGCAGTGGTGCTCAATGCCCAGTGATGCCTAAAGTGCAGTAGGGATTTCCAGTGCCATATGCCCACTGGTGCCCAGCGGTGCCCACTGGTGCCCAGCAGTAACCACTGACTGCTTGTGCTGGGTGCTGCTTGCTGCCCACTGCATGGTGGTGCCTGGTGGTGCCCAGTGCCCAATAGTGCCTGGTGCCCAATAGGGTTGCCCACTGCATGGTAGGGATGCCTGCTGCCCCCTGGCACCCTCCAATGCCTGTTAGTGCTCAGTTCCGGCTGGTTCATGTGGCCGGTGCCAGTGCCCAGTGTCTGGTGCCCATCAGTGTCTGCAGCAGCCAAAAAATATTCTTGAAATTTTACTCCCACAATGGTGGGTTCATTCTGCTAGTTGTTTTATAAAGTAGTGCAATTCGGTAAAATCATAACATAAACCCATTTTCATATTGTTATTATATAATATATTGTTGTACGCAGTAAAATTAAATTTTGCGCTTGCTTTGCATCACCAGTAAAAAAATTTTTAAATCTGAATCCTAGGGGTGCACATTAGATTTGATGGCGCATTGGATTCGAGTAAATACGGGTAATTCTGAGTACCAAAGAAATTCACTCAGTAAAACAGTTTAGTGTTTTCTGATATTTTTAGGTGGAGTAAGAAAGAGAGTACAATACTTTCCAATTAAGCTAAGTGGGAAACAACCATGACTGGAGCCACCTGATGTGAAGTTCACACTGTCTTCTCCTATCCATTTCCTCGCTCATTTAATTCTTTCTTTTTTTGTGCTGCTATTACTAGCAAGGCTCCAGGTATACCTCACATCAGGCAAGGAAGATGTACAGAGAACAGAACCAGGACAAAAAGGAAACAGAAAATGTGCTAATTTTCCTTCATCTTTCAATTTATCAACTTAAAGGGCAAATCTCTGAATTGGAACCTTCTTGGATTGGATTGAAGAACTAGACCCAATTCTTCATTTGGATCCCAAGGAACAAAAATCCTGATGCCCTCAAAAGGGAGAGACGGAGAATGTTTTGTTGTCCTTTAAAGCAAATGAGGGACAGATTTTTATGGCCAGATTTGTGCATGCAAATTTGTCGTTTTCTAATCAAAAACCCATCACGGGCCTGTTAAAAAAGAAAACACGAATAACAATTCTTGGAGAAATTTTCATCTGTGAAGGCAGTACAGACATATGTTCCTGATGAACTTTTTAGAGCCTTATGGTACAGGAATGTCGGAGGGTATCAAGGTATGCCTTTCTTCTGTTTTTTGTGTCACATATAGATTTCACATAGAGCTCAGATTCAATTAATTTAAATTAATCATTTGTATAAACAGTCTAACAAAATTTTAAAGGGTATTAAACACCCTGTTTTATAAACATAACACTTAATTTAGGGGAGAAAAACATTTAGAAGGTAATGCATTTAGGATAAGTGCACAACACATGAATATAATAAATGAAATTTTCCCAGTTTAGAAAATGAATGTAATTAATTAACATTTAAATTACATTTTTAATTGCAATCATGCCCTCCCAGGGGACTCATAAGGGACCATAATTGCAATTAAAAGCATGTGGATTAGATAATAAAACAATGCACACTGTCTGAAATGTGCGATTTAAAATGGAAAGCAGACATTGTTATCGGCACATCTAACTTAATTGTAGCCATAAAGCAAATGTGCTGTACAAAATAAAATTCACATACGGGAACATTTAATTCTTGAATCTCTTAAAGGGGACACGCTTCAGAGCACATTTTATGTCAGGTTCTGTTTGAAACAGGCCCTTTAAGGCTTTCAAATTCCAGCCTGGTGCTTTAATGTTTTTGCATTAATAAAAGCATAGTGGAATGTTCCCAATTAAAGTACACAGATACATTTAAGTAAGAGATGAGACCAAGTGTCTAAAATGGAAGTTGCATAATTAGAGCGGGGTGGATGTCTCTGTATTGCAGACTGTTAGCAAGTTGGGGGCAAGAGAGAGTTTAAAGAGGTTCAAGATTTCTGTTCTGCAAAGCGTACAAGGATGGGGTGCAGGGAAGAGGTATTTTTATTGTAGGTATTTACTCAGCTGCATGTTTCCTTCTGTTGCCTTAATAACCTCTCCAGATACTGGACTTTTGCACACCCCCCCTTATAATATTGACAATCTGCTTTTTCTCAGTCTGATGCCATTGCTTTTTGATAAATACCAAAGGCTTCAACCTTAGTGCTATTAATTGCCCATCATTCATTCACTTCCTCTTTCATCACTGCATGGGCAGTGAAAAAAACCCTGCGCTCCCAGGACGAGGGACACAAATTAAAAGTCCTGTATGGAGACCATATGTTCAAGTGTGCTGCAAGCCATCTTATCAGACTTACAAGCACCTTTAAAAGCATGTAGGTATGAAACAGAAGGGAGAGAGCTGAAAAGGTCAGGCTCATTTATCAGGAGGATGTTCATCTGGCTAGGTGGACAAAGCAGAGAAAAACGACTAGTTTCAAAGGGCAAAAGGCTATTACTAAGTTTATTCAGTTGATCTGGCCTGGAGATACTTTTCTGCTGGCATGCCTGGGCCAGGATTAAGAGTGGGATGGGAGTGGATCTCTCTCTGTAGCAGGGCAGGATGGTTTGTAAAGTGCGCCTTAGAACACAATCCTAACCATGTCTACTCAAAAGTAAGCCCCATTGTGTTCAATGGCTCTTACTCCCAGGAAAGTGTCTTTAGGATTGCAGCCTACATCATACAACACTTGATTCAGTTGGAGATTGCTATGGAATGGAATTAAAAAACCAGAGATATTTAGGGCAGAGCCTAAGAGGAATCTGCCCTAAGGTGGATGTCCTCGGTGGATATCTAGGTAAGAGCCGGTGGTGGGCTCCAGCAGGTTTGCACCTACTTTATGGTTGTTAACGAGAAATAGGACATATAAAGTTTAAAAATAGCCATTTAACAGTGGCTGCAAGATGGGCATAGAACCAGTTCTTAATTTTTTTGAATCCCATCACTGGTCAGAGCCGTAAGGGGCACCTGCCCAATAAGAGGGGTGGATGATCTGCCCTCAGGATCTGCCCTAGTTATGGAGGAGGTGCAGGTGGCTTCTTGTCTTTCAAGAAAAGCACAGAAGAAGGAGTGGGGGGGGGACATATAGCATCTGCTGTCAGCGCCCTCTTCTCTCAGGAGAACCCAGTAATGATGTCACAACAGTGTGTCCGTGTCTGCAATCCCAACCACACTTTCCTGGGAGTAAATACTATTGAATATAATGGGAATTACTTCTGAGTAGAAGTGATTAAGATTGAACTGTATATGTCATAACCACAAAAGAGAATAAGCCCCCCCCCAAAAGTAGGACATCCAAGAAAAATATAGGACATGACAAAAGCAAAAAACGCCCATGGAGCTTGCTTCCGTGTGGTTAGTTAAAACACTATATTACTTATTGATAAATGTATAATTATAATTTATTAAATATATTTTATTAATTACAAAAAGCTACATGCTGCCTGTTCATAAGGAATAGGAGGACAATTAAGATATTTTTCCAAAACACAAGGTTAGAAAAGAGGACATGACCTGGAAAAAGGAGGGCATATGATCACCCTGTACAATGTCATGTGTCCTGTTTCTGCAGCAGTACATTAAGGCTCTGATTAAGAGTGCAATCCTAAGCATGTCTACTCACAACTAAGTCCCATTGTGCTCAATAGTGCTTACTCTCAGGAAAGTGTGGTTAGGATTGCAATGGTTAGGACTGCAGTATCTCAAGGTATAACTATACAGATTATAACTAAAAGACAAACTGCAGTGGAGGTAGAATCATGAGACTCTCTGATTGTTCCACGTCAGGCTGCTTACTGGTGGGTGCAAGTTTGAGATTGAGGTTGGGAGCAGTCACTGCAAAATACTGTATATCTTGTGCACATATTCTTATTAAAGTTGAAAAAAGTTCTAAGAACTTTGAGACCTATTTTGACTCATTCTCTGATGGGATGACAGGGAGATATGTATTTTTTTCTCCATTAATTTTACTAGCAAATAATAAAACTTGCTTGAAGGATATGGTTCTGATATCTGTGTATCCCCCAAGTATTTTATAGAATCCATTCTAGATTCAACCTTTCTCTCCTCCATAGCACAGCAAAACCATGGTGCTGCTCCTCTACAAAAGCCTCAGACCCTGGCATTAGTTAACCCCAGTGAGATCACCAAGCTTCAAAACTCTAGAGACAGTGGCAAGCCCGGACTTAACCACCATTGATTTTCCCCCAGCACTGCTAGAATCATTATAGCTACTGTTGAAGGAGGCTTGACTAAAATCCACCAGAAATGCATTGGATGCTGTAGTACATCTTCAAGAAATTCAACCTCCCAAAACTATGCAGAGGAATATAGCAGTGTTACCTCTGATGATAAAATATTATTATTATAATAACCTATCACAGCCTATAAAGGTAGCAATGGCTCAGTGGTTAAAGAAGATGTGCTTGTGGATCTGAAGATTGGCAGGTTGCTGGTTCAAGATGGAGTGACCTCCTGCCAAGCCTACTGGGAAGTGGACTCAATGTAAGACCATCCACCACAGAGGTCCTTGAACTAAGGACCTCTTCAAATCGAGCTAGCTACTTCACAACATATTTTTAAATCAGTAACTTTCAACACTTTTCATCTCATGGTACACATTTGTTTTTACCACTGACAAGGCACACCGTGCTCTTCAAATTCCCATGTTTTCCCATGTTTTAATACAATAACTAGGCTACAATCCAGAGTAACTATGGGACCTTTTACAGCAACGTAGTTACAGTGCTATGGAAAACCTATGGGAAATGCATTGAGCAATCCAAAGTAAGTGCCTCTTACGTCTTCCAGTAGTTACTCTGGATTGTAGGGTAAATGTCCCAAATTCCTGTGGCACACCTGAGGACTATCCGTGGTATCTGTGGTACACCAGTGTGCTGCAACACACTGGTTGCAAATCACTATTTTAAATAATGGACCTCCCAGAAAGCTTATAATTTCAGCTTATAATTTATGAGATTTGTCTTTAAAAAAAAATTCACAGGTTTTTTTTTCTATGATATGAAATTTCCTCTGAATTTTAATGCTGTGCAGACTTTACAACAGAACATTAATTTTTACAAATTGAAAACACAAACGTGTTTTTCCTAATTTGTGGAAGCTTGCTGTGATGAAGGATGAAAACTACAATGCGTAATCTAGGTAGAACACATGTCTCTATGCTTTATATTTTTGTGCATCCTCAAATCAAAATCAAAGATAAGGGAAAAGAGAGGTGCTCCGTTCCTTCCATTCCGTAAACTCTCTTTTCAAAATGATTGGAAGACCTTGAAGTTCCTCCATGCAGTCTTTCTTGCTCGCTCTTGCTACCGTAATTGGACAGCACGATATATATACAGTCTAATAAATAGTGATTGGTTTTGAAGGCAATGGGGGACACCATATTTCTTAAGGGTTAGAAAAGTTACTGAGAATGTGAAATGGTGCTGAAAGCCCAATATCACCATCAGAGGCAACTTTTTAACCCAAGGCTAATATTTTGCAGAGCTCAAGGAAAAAGTTACCATTTATTTTAAACCATTTTCTCCAAAGACAAATCAAGAGTAGTATTAATAGTGCACAGGCCGTCCATCAAGGTGGGATATATACATTGCTTTTAAAAGAAACCTCCAGGCCATATTTAGCAATTTTGTATTATTGAGAGTTGATGTGTCACCCATTGGAGCAAATTATTAAAAATAATACCTCTACTAAGAATAATGGCTGTTAGCAGATACAAGGAATATTTGGTTGATGAATCACCTGCTTTCTAACCAAGGGATTAAATTAACAGAAATCTGCACATTATCCAAATGACAGTATAAATGCCTCTTAGAGGCAGACTGAAGGAAGTTTGAAGAAATTTAACAAACAAATGCTACCACTTATGTTCAGGCAGAAATGTCATTTTAATTTTTTTTCCTATTTCCTTATTGCATACAAACATATGCAATAAAATAAGCTATAAAAATTAAGTGCATTGTAATTTGCGGTCCCATGCATTAATATTTATCCTTGGCATTTAAAATTTGCTGCCAATTCAAACTTTAGTTGATTAATCCCTATTACAATGTGTTTGTGACAGTTATGCTTCAGTTCATCTGAAGTTACGCTGATCTAGTTCATGAACATTCTTGTTCTAGTGAACAAAGCTGTTTGCATTCCATCTTCTCTGATGGAAGAGAAAGTGGTTGGTTGGGCTTGGAAGATCCCACAGAGACCTGAAAACATTTAGCCACATTGTGGGGGCAAACTACATCATACGAGCAAACATCATCCTAGCCACTGCCCTTGTTCAAACTGCCCATCTATGCAATGGGATAAACTTGCTTACACTTGGGTGCATGTGCATGGCACAGTCATGTCTTTACTAGCAGCATCATTCTTCACTGTTGGAATACAGGGTGACAAGACCCTGTAACCCCAAAACTAGGACACGGTTCCCCAAAAGTTTGGATATTCAACAGAAAATCCAGATAGAAAAAGAAACCTGCTCCCTTGCCTTAGGAGTAAGCTCCATTTGGGCTTTCTTATGAGTAGATATGGACTGGGCTTACTTGGTGCTTGCTGTAACTTTGGGGCAGCCTGACCGGTATGGTGTGACTTTTGGCTGCCCGGCAGCCATTTTTAAATGTAACTTCCTGCGCATGCATGTGCAGGTCCTATCTCAGAAGTAATGCTTCTGAAGGCACGCGCCAGGTGTGGGCGGAGCATCTGCTCCTGGGACCTCCCTGCCTGTGTGTGTGCCTCCACTTTATCTCCAGCTGCAGCCTGGACCAGGACCTGTGGCTGCCCGGCAGAGATCAGAGGTTGCCACTGTGGCTGCCACTGCCCGCCTGTCCTGGGTGCCCTTATCCGCCCATCTGCTGGCTGCGCTCGAGGTGCAGCCAGCCTCTGTGGACCCGCCATTCCTGGTCCAGACAGACTGGTCCAGTCACAGCTGTTCACAGCCGGTCACCTAGGTGAATGTGCATAGGACTGCAGCCTTACCCCCCCCCCCCCAATCCAGAGTAACTACAGGAGTCATTGCTCCGACTGATGTAATTTTTACTGTGGATTGCAATATGAATTTTTCATAGGTTAACACTAGATGGCAATGTAGCTGCATTGATGCAAATGGATTTTGCTCCAACGCATCTAGTAGAACAATTACTCTGGATTTGGGGAGGGGTGGCTTAGCCTTTGCTGTGCTTTACTAGTTTCTGCATCCAGTTTACCTTTTTGGGTCTTTCTAGTAAAGTTCAGAGATTTTATTGTACTTCTCAACCCCTTCATCACTTTGTTTAATTTGTGGCTTGTTGGGTTTTAAATAAACAGGCTACAATTTGAGTTCTTGTCCATGTTCACTGGCAATTTAGTGGGGTATAATGTCTGATTACTCATGGACACTATGCCCATTTGATTTTAAACAAGGACTATGGGATTCTGTGATCTCCAGGGAAGGGAGGTTCTTTACAGAAGCCCTTCCTCTCCACCTGGTTTCCTCACCTTGGATACTGGTAGCAGATAGATCTACAAGAATGATCAGTGGGATGGAAGGGAAGCCCTACGAGGAAAGGTTTTGGGAGCTTGGGATGTTCAGCCTGGAGAAGAAGAGGCTGAGGGGAGACATGATTGCCCTCTTCAGATACCTGAAGGGCTGTCATAGGGAGGAAGGGGCTCATTTGTTCATAGCTGCTTCTGAAAGCAGAACTAGAACCAATGGGTACAAACTGCAAGAGAGGAGATTCCGGCTGGATATCTGGAAAAAATTCTTGACGGTGAGGGCGGTTCGGCAGTGGAACAGATTGCCAAGGGAGGTGGTGGACTCTCCTTCACTGGGGATCTTCAAGCAGAAGCTCCTCGAGCATCTGTCGGGGATGCTCTAGGGGGATTTCCTGCTGCAGGCAGGGGGTTGGATTAGATGACCTACTAGGTCCCTTCCAACTCTATGATTCTATGATTCTACCAGACCATCCATTCATGTTCCAGCTGATGTTCCAAAGTCTCCCACTATGCTGCCCATCGCTCCTTGGACTTACACCGTGGATTTGCAAAGTAGCTGGTTGCGTAGCTGAGCAGATCACTGGTGATCAAAAGGCTTACAGAGGAGAAAAACATTTACCTTTCCCAAGTCCCATCACTGTAGCATGCCACGTTTTCATGTGGCTGCATCTGATTTCCCTGATGTGGCAGGGAAAAGATATGATTGGGCTGTAATGGTGTAAGATGTTCCAAGATCAGGGACATGGTATGCCTAGCTTTTATGCCAGTTAATCTATGGAAGCGACCTTTTAAGAAACGTCTATTTAGAAGCTTTGAGCACAATCCTAACCATGTCTACTCAAAAGTAAGCCCCATTGTGTTTAATGGGTCTTACTCCTAGGAAAGTGTCTTTAGTAGTGCAGCCTTTGTAATGCAAGATTCAAAAATCTCTTTTTTCTGTATTGTTTAAAGTCCTCGCTTGGGCGCAAGATGCTGGTTACCATATTGATGGATCTTCAGCATTCTCTCTGGATGCTTCCTTACAATGTTTGAAACAACTGAAACTTAGGGCGCAATCCAGAGTAACTACGGGGGTCCTTGCTCCAGTGCAAGAACAATTTGCTCTGGATTGCAATATGAATTTCCCATAGGTTTTCACTAGGTGGTGCAGTCACTACGGGTGCACATAACATCTCTTGTGTGCTCCCGTAGTTACTCTGGATTTTAGTGTAAATAAGATAGCATTCTCATACAAAACATTTTGAAATGTTTGAGACTACCAACTAAAGACACCCTCTAATTCTTGGTCTTACGGGTTTCTGTCAATATATTAAATCCTTTTCTTTATAAAGTGCCAAACCCAGGATCCAGATACATAAATAATACTTAGGACAGTTTTAAAGTATGTCTCTACATTTGATGAAGTCAAGAGATGGGCAGGATCAGAGGCCTGTGAAGGTAGGGCACATTTTACAGCCCTTGAATTAATACCTCAACTGCTTTTAAGATGCTCTCTGTCACTGATGGATTCTCCGTGACTGAAGATTTAAGACCCTGGGCATGTGCACTGGTTATAGAAATCTGAACCTGCACATCATTCCCAACACATTTGGACTTCACATGCCAGTGATTTATACCAGCCATTTTCAATGGAAGCCATATGGCCTCCTGGGGATAGGGTTACCATAATTCTCTTCCACAAAACCCAGACAGGACCCCCTGTCGAACCTGCCAGTATGTTAATGCAATCTCTGAAAACGGGGACAGTTCTGGTTTTCTGGGACATATGCTAGCTCTACCTGGGGAGCCCTGGCTAGGCTAATTATATGTCCCTCATTTTTTCCCATGTTTCCCCCATGTTTTTCAAGGACATGTCCTCTTTTTTAGTCTTGTGTCTTGGAAAAAATACCTTCATTCTCCTCTTCTTTGCGAGCTGACAGCATGTCACTGTCTTGTAATTAATAAATTATATGCAATAAATTGTATGTACAGTAACAGTTTTAAATTTAAACCGTTTATATTTAAATTTAAATATATATAAACCCCAGATTTTGGGTTTATTTGTTCATGCTTTATTCTTGGTTGATAGAGAAGCCCTGTAACCTGAGAAGAGTTCCTAAGTTATCATAGTAATCAATCAGTCAATCAATCAATCAAGATTGTAAATATGGCTGAACGATGGTTTGGAAGGAAGCTGTACTGACGTGCAAGTACTGAAATGTGGGTCATGCTGAAACCTGTGGAAATAATAGAAATTGGTCCTTCAGTGATGTCTGAGCAACACAAGGTGGGCATGTAGCTTCTGTATCACCATCCAGCTCTGCCCAGTTGGAGAAACTATAGAGAGACTAACTGAAGAGGCTTTCTAGACCCAGTAGAACAGAGTAGGAGAGCTGATCTTCCCTGCAACCTATAAAGGATCCTGAGACAGGCTTTATTGCCTAGTTGAGCAATAAAAAGACTAACTGTGCTGCCTGCAGACTTGTCATTGTTTTGCCCCATCACTGACTTCACTAGAGCCGGGTCTGTCAGAAGGTAAATGCTTTATATGCACCAAGTATCTTGATTTAATCAGGTCTTAGTTAAGACAAGTACTTCCCTACTTCACTGGACAGTTGAGAGGATGAACATATTGAAAACTGGAAACGCTGCACTAACAGGAGCCATAGACAGAAACTATGTCTCAGAGTCAATCGTCAGGCAAATTAACTTCCTCACCATTTTACTCCTCCAGTGAAACAGATTTGAGACACAAGGTACTCCTTAACTGTGGTAGACTTAACTTTTGCTGATCCCATTAGTTGCCCAATTGGGCAAAACACAATTTTAATTGCGTGCCAGGAGCTGAATTTTTCTTGCCCCAGGCAAATAGTTAACCACATCAGTACCTTTCCTAGCATTAAAAATGGGTAAGCCCTGGAAAGTACAATAACCATTGGGTTGCCGGCTGAAGTGCTCTGTTCGGTTCAATTTAATTTTGATTGTCAGAAAATAGGGGCACCTGTCAGTATCCAGGTAACAGAGGGATTTTCTTTCAAGCATCACTTCTACCTGTGGGGAGGAAAAGCTCCCTTTTCCTTAATCTGAAAAAAGAGAAAATCTTGACAAGGTGGAACTCAGGCATGGCATTGCACTGTATAGCAGTGCCTTACATTGGTTCATGTCTTGTCGTATGACAATATAACATGACACAAAACTGAACGTACATTACATTGGAGATTTATAAAACAAAAGTTCCTGTGCTTTGGAAGTGGAAGGCCCTGTACCACAAAACGGCGTGGGCAGGACTAGACTCAGAGCAAGCCATTCCAAATTACAGATGCAGCCTATAAAATATGCAGATCCAGTCTTTAACGCAAGCACAAACTAATAAGACAGGAACTTTTCATTCCAACCAGGATTTCAAGTAATGGAAAGGAACTTTGTAACCTTGTGCTTTGATTTTGTTTCTTAATTAATTTCAGGGACGCCAAGAAAATGGCAAACAGAAAACACAGGGTAAAAAGGAGGAAGAAAGTGAAAAAAACCCAAAGAAAATAAAAGGAGAGATAAAAGACACAGGAAAATGAATTCTTAATTATTTATTAGATGGTTCATTCACTCACACCTGCATTTCTGAATTACTGTTTTAACCCTCAAGGTTTGTTCCACAAGCTTGACCCGGGTTGCAGCGTTAGACTATTTCCTTTGCTTTTCTCATACCTCATTAATTTCATCTGTTGGGGTTTTTTTGTAAGAGGATTCAAGGTAGAAGCTACTTAATGTATCAAGATGATTGCTGATCATTCTCTTGGGAGACTTCCTCTACTGACAACCAAAGAAACAGTATTTCTACTAGTGAGATAACAACAGTTCTACAGCCTGCACCTGGACTTATCTCTAAGTGCAGCCAAAAGGAAATATGGCCCACATTGAGGCCAAATCCTCAAGCTATGGCAATCTGGAGAGTGGTGTGATGTTAAAAGTTAACATGTCCCACTCTTGGAGACCTTGAGCAGCTGTCCCATCTGCTGTCTCAATGCATTACAGAAGAACATGAGACGAGTTCTGCTATGCCAGAATAAACATCCGTATGATCTAGCATCTACTTCCTATGTTGGCCAACCAACCTCTGGAAAGCAACATACCACCCCATATTTACTTAAAAAAACCCAAAAGCCCAAGGGTCATGTTACACATTCCTTCTAATGTATGGTTTGGCCCTAAGCTAAGCATTATACCTTGATCTGTCCATATGCAAAACTGTGCAAAACTTCAGTATGTATTGTTAACTGTACAAAGGAGAAAATGTGCACTGGAGTAGCTTGCTTTCCAGGGGTGAAAAAGTGCAATTGAAGAAGTTATCTTCCCCGCAACGCTCTCTCTTCTCTTTGCATCTGATCATCCTACCACTGCTGTGAACCAGGATATCATGACCTGCATTCTACCTGTCAAAATGCACAACTTGTGTTTACTTCCCAACCTAAAAAAATGATAACCGGGGCTAAGAATCTCATAGGGAAGGAAGATAAAGACTTCAGAGTCAAGAAGCTATCAAAGTGCTACAATTGCTCTCTTTATTATTGCCTGAAAGTATCTCTGGTTGATTAACTTATGCCTGGAACTTGACCCAATACAGGGTTGATGCGCGTGACCATTTTTGAGGCAGTAGGAAGCAAACTGGGATCAATCATAAAGTAAGGTTGTCCATCACCTTGAGTATCAGAATACGTTGCTTCTCAGCTGCATCCAGTTTAGTTGGTCCCAAGCTGTGCAGACCAGAACAGACTTAAAGATCTGGATACCATTTCCCCCAAATCAGTGAAGCTTGGCTTAAGCTAGGCAACCAATCACAAATCCAGAGACTGGAAAACGATTCTATATCTCGACAGACAAAAGGGATCACAATAAAATCATTTTTTGTAGTCCGCAACTCCTTTCCCCAGCCAAATACTGTGCTATTCCGGCACTTGACATATGTTTTCAGTGACCCTGAATTATGCTGACTCCATTTGCCATGCTTTCTTCCTGTGGAGCCAAAACTGTGAACAGAACTGTGATGCCTGCACTTAGCTCTTTTAAAAATCATATTTTCCAATTTAATCTGCAGTTGGGGGAGGGAGGGGGGAAGGGAGAGAGAGAGAGAGAGAAAGAGAGAGAGAGAGAGAGAGAGAGAGAGTATGTATTCTTTTCTTGCTAGTGATGATTTATTACATATTCTCTAAGCAAAACACTTTTATCTGAAAGTATGGGTCAGACAGTGGAATAATGTAACACTTTCTGAAACATAAATACAGTACTATATACATGGAAAAAAGGGCTCTGCATTTTCATAAGTGACTAGTTGTGCATGAATATCGAAATACGTCAGAGCAAAAACTAAAGGAAGACAGGCAGAAGGGAAAAACATGACTTTTCTCTTTTTTTCTTCAACTTCAGATATTTGTTTAAAAAAAATCCCATGAGGACTCATTAGAGAGAATGCTTTTATTTCTTAATTCCTAGAACTCTCTCTATCTCTCTTTGCTATTTCCTAACTCATGGTTCACAATCATTTAATGATAGGTAAAATGATTGTTAACCAGTCACCCAATATTTTTCAGCATTAAAACATATAAGTGTGATTTCCAGGGAAAGGATGAAAAGCATTTAAAGGCAACCTTAAGATTTGTCATCCACAGATAAAAAAAATAATTCCTCCTGCAACTGCTATGGCCATGGGTGGTCAGCTAAGTAGTGCACTGGCCAAGGCCCACACCTAACAGAAGACCCACTTAATTTGGGGTTGTCCCAGGGCCCCAGCAATTTGACTCTGGTACATGCTATAGTAATGAGGAAAGGGAAGTTCAAGTCCAGCTTTAATGAGAAATTGACTCTCACCAGGCAAAAGGCACTTTCAAGGAGTCTACAACTCAGAGGTGAAGTTTACATCTTCACCTTTACATCTACACTACTTTATGTTTATATCTACTTTACATCACGGCCCATCTAGTCCAGCTTCCTGTATCACACACAGCCCACCAGATGCCTCAGGGAGCACATAGGACACCTGCATCCAGACAGTTGCCCTCCCCTGCATCTGGCATTTTGAGGATATCCACATCTACATCTATCTATGCACTCATACACACATCTCCCTCATGGCTTGTAACCCATGATGGTCCTTCACTCAGAGACTGCTCAACTGGTTATTCAAATAAAGTTGGCTGATGGCAGAAGACAAGGTGTCCCACTTCTGCTTCCAGCATACTTCCACCAACCCTGTTTTGAAAATGTGGCTGGGTGGGCATTGGGGAGGTGGCAGTGACGGAGATGTGATTCCATTTTAAAGGAGAGCAATTGATCTGCATATTTTTTAGTTTTAGTCTTTCGGCCATAACTTTTGATAGGAAGGATCATAGAATCATAGAGTTGGAAGGGACCTAGTAGGTCATCTAGTCCAACCCCCTGCCTGCAGCAGGAAATCCCCCTAGAGCATCCCCGACAGGTGCTCGTCGATATTTCAAAACCTATTTTGCATTGGATTATGGTCTTCAATATGAATTCAACAACATATGACATGATGGGTACTGCACAACACTGCAAAGTTCCAAAATGAAGTCAAAATGGAGGATAATGAAGCCTTTTTGGAGGACACCTGGACAGGAGGCTAAAAAAGAGGACACATCCGGAAATTTACAGACATATGTAACCATAAAGGCAGCTATCCCACATTAATAAGGGGAGAGGAAGATTTTCCAATTTAATGTAGCTTTGGCTTAATGCTGGTGCTGGGTATTTCCTACAAATCATATGAACTTGTCCTGAATCAAGGTTTCTTACCATGTGTATAAGGCTGGTTTGGACAAAAAAGGTAGGTACATGTGACATAAGTAGGTTCATGAGAAATAAGTGCACACAAAGTAGATACCTTGATTATATGAAGAGGGATCAGGATGTGGATTCTTCATGAGTGCAAACATCTTTTATCACATGGGGCTTAATGGATAAGTAATATCCACACATCTATCAATTACCAGCCAGCTTCTACCCTGGTTAGATAAACTACCTAGCTAGGCTCCTAATATAAAGTTTCCTAGAGCTTTACAAAGTTCTGGGAATGTTCACTAGGGGAAGAGAGGGTTGGACAGGGAGCAATGAACTTATTGCACTTCAATATTATACAAACGTCATGGCTAAACAGGGATTTGAACTCCAGTTTCCTCGGTGAACTTCAATGCAATATTTACTATAAACCAATTTATTTCTTTGTCTCCAACACTGAATCATAAGAATAAGAGGAATATTTAATGTGACAAAAACATTTTATTAAAAAAATTGGAAACTTTTAAAGCAAAAACCCAGAAAAGTATTATATATATTTGTTATAACAAAGACTTGGCATTAATCACACACTCTATTTCCTCTTACTGGAATAGAAAAGCAAAATGTGAACCTATAACAAAAACCTTAATGCAAGTCAGATATGAAATAAATAAAATTCACAATGCTTCAGATGAATTTGAACTATCTAGGCTTCATCAAAACATATTGGAAAAACTTGTGATAGAAGCAGGAAAATCTTTGCATATAAATTAGAGCCATGAAAAGATTTGCAACTTCAAACAAAATGTACAGAAGAAATTTCCAAAAAAAAAAAATCTTTCTATCCTTGTATTATACATATAGTGCAAATAATAATCTCCATTTAAATAGCCCCTTTTATTACAGAGGATACCAGTGCTGCTTTTTAATGTGAATGCAACTCATTCACATGCAGGAAGTCCGCACAATTCCTGCAATACTGCTAATGTCCATGGGTAGGAGGTCTGGTCTAGAGGGTAGAGCCTCAGTTTGCCTGAAGATAAGAGCGGAAGGTTGCCGGATCGAGATAACCGGAAGTCAGATCCGAAGCAAGACCTTGAAAAGTGGCTGCTGCAGCTGAGATTTTCCATCTGCTTTTCAGTGGGAGTGAAGGAGCTTTCTCAGCTGCCCTTCGTGAGAACTGAAGGAGAACTTGGTCATCCAGCATTTCAGACATCAGGGCCAATGTTGCAACCAGACTGTGAATGTAACATCTTGAATGTAGTGTCTCTTGAAAGACAGAGAAAATCTGTGTTTGTAAAAATCCCTGCGGGGACTTAGAATTTGCCTACCTACGTAAACTGTTTTGATTAAAGACTGAGGAGCAATCCAAAATGTCCAAAAAAGTAGTATATAAATGCCTAATTATTATTATTATTATTATTATTATTATTATTATTATTATTATTATTATTATTATAGAAGAAAGAGGTACAGGTGACTGCATCGGTTGCTCTGGTATTACCCTTAAATAATGACAATGCTCTTTTAAGCATTCCCCATGAGGTTGGGGAGCCAAAAAATTATATTTATAAGATGAGTAGCAAGATCATAAAGGACAAGTAGAATTCTTTGGGTCTGGGCTCTGGTGGCCTTGTGATATAATCCTCCAGATGCAAGAGGAATGTCTGATAGGAGGAAAGAAGATGACATGAAGATGACCAGAAGGAGCTTTTAGCTCCAGTTCTTGTACAGAATTGTTATTACTTAATTTGATTTTTATACTGAACATTTAAAATGCTGTAAGCTGTATTTGGGACCATTCTGGGGATGGATCCATCATCATAATTTGATTTGGTAACTGTTTCAGTCACTATCTTTCAAATAGGATCAGAATAGGGTTCAAACAGGTTTCATGCAGAAATATCTGATTAATAACTACAACTACAGTATCTACTCCATAATTGACAAGTATCCATCAAATCCAGTGACAGCAGACAAATGTTGGGACCTCATGTTCTTTCATCATCATCATCATCATCATCATCATCATCATCATCATCATCATCATCATCATCTCCTCAACAAAAATAACAAAACCAAAAATAAACAAAGATTTTTAAAGGAATTTAGAATTTTCGGGGGTTCTGAATCAAAAAATGGTTTTGCCTGATATGTGCTGCAATCCTAACCTTCAGTTAGGCTGGTGTAAGCCCTGGCATAAGTCCTGTGCTGATCTGGGAAAGTCAACAAAGTGCCATGAATGTACCATATACACTCGTGTATAAGCCGACCCAAGTATAAGCCGAGGCACCTAATTTTACCACAAATACCGGGAAAACTTATTGACCCGAGTATAATCCAAGGGTGGGAAATGCAGCAACAGCAGGAAAGTGTGGCTGGCCTTGTAGCCTCAGGGCCCAATCCTGGGCATGTCTACTCAGAAGCAAGGCCCACAAAGAAGTACCTGAATCTGAGGAGGGCTTGGCTGCAGTGGGCTCCATGTCTTGCCACCACACGCCTCCTCCACAGCCCAGAGAGCCAGCGCCAGCAGTTGGAGAGGCTGCAGAGCCTCTGAGGGCATGTGCTAGACATCGCACCCACCATTTTTCTTAATTTTTTAACTGACCCACGTATAATTAGAGGTGGGTTATTGGGCTCATTTTTGGGGCCCAAAAAACTAGGCTTATACGCGAGTATATATGGTACTTCTGTGCCATTCCTGGGAGAGGGTTAGTTCAGTACATAAACATGTGCTTCCCACCCTACATCACCATGAGAATAGGAAGAATGATACATTGTGCTGGCATAGGTTAGGACTGCACCCCATGATTAACTCTAGTTTACTTATATAGGGCACTTCTATGCTGATTTCACGTCTATGCTCATAAGGAAGCCAATGTTTGTGTTTTGGATTGGTAAGCATGCATCCTGTTGCAGATAATAATCTGCAGGAGATGCTCAACAATGTTTTGGATTTTGCAAAAACCACATCTCCAAATGGAAGGGTGGAAATATTTCTGTGGAAGTGAATAGACAGGTTTTGTGCATCCCTAGCATCAGTAGCAAAAGGACTGAAAAGCAAATAAACACCCTCACCATACTGCTGTGGACCAAAGAGCTGACACTGATGCCTTATGCCATCTGTTGTATCCCTTGAGATTTACAAGTCCATGACAAGTCATCAGTTTTCCATATTTTTTCTCCGGAGCCCCATGGGAAATGTTTCACAGGTAAGCCTTCAAACAAAGACAAACAGCAGTACAGGTGTAGTCCGCTGAGAGTGACAGGGATGGCTTCTGTCACCCCACGGAAAGAAATGTCATCAAAACCATATCCAAGGCTCTCCGGCCTCATTTTCTGTTTTGCTTTTTCCAGTGTTCGAGGCAATATCTATTTTGCACAAAGAGATGTGACATTTAAACTATTATTTTTGACCCAATATACTACTGGTAAGGAAACATTGCAGCCACGGTCTAGAATTCTTAAAAAGCAAACATCAGAGAGAAAAACAACCCATTTATCTTTACTTATTGCAAAACATATTTTTATTCCAAAATGTATTCCTACTCTGCTTCAGAAAAGTATATTTTAGAAAATTAACCAAAACATCCCTGTGTACTTTCAAATGCCAAGAACAAAAATGATGTTGAAACTATGCATAGTAGTGATGAAAATGTTTTAATGTTGTGTGACACTTTGTGAATAAGGCTATACGTGAATGAATACTCAAGAGAATACATGTAACAATTACATCACCCACCATAATTGAATTCACAATTAATCAGTTGCCTCCTTTGAGTGCCTGAATACTATATAGACACCCAGCTTAGTCCCACATATTCTAAATGTGGGAAAGTTTACTCTGTTATTGTTTTAGGGTTATTTTCCAAGTACAGTAATAAAAATCTTTTAAATGTTGTAGTAAAAATGCCTGAAGTGGAACTGTTGTATTCTTTGGTTGCTGTTGCTCTACTCCAAGTTATTGACATATTCCATGACTATGAACTAAAGACATTTATTCTTCCCACCCCTAATGCATTGCTACAACCTTTTGTTCCTGATTCCTTATCTGTGGAAATCAATGGCTTTCACTGTGTCAAAGATCAATTCATACTATAACACAGTGGCTTCCAACTCTCTTACACACACACGCACGCACGCACAAACATGTATTCAATTAAACATTTAACATTTAACATCCCAACCCTGCAGTGTGGAGAAATAGAATTGTTGTTTTCAATTTTTTTAAAAAAGTTCATAAATTACAAAGTTTTTTTAAAAAAAGGTTATATCCTAGTGAAGAACATTTTTTAAATTAAAGTCCGTATTTTGCACAAATCTCTGCATGCACTGATGGAAACAAGGGGAATGAATTTTGTTACTATGAGCACAATCCTAACCATGTATACACAAAAGGACGCCCCATTGTGTTCAATGGGTCTTACTCCCAGGAAAGTGTCTTTAGGATTGCAGCTTATATTAATTACCGTATTGTTCTGATCATTCTCAGATTGGGCCTAGAAAGATCTCTGGAGATCACGGCCAGTCATTGTAGACAAGCTTTACACACAAGGGCCAAACACCTTACTATAAGGATGCCCCATACACCAAGGTAACCAGACAGGGGCTGATTTGGACATTACCCCATCACCCACACCATGCTGCCTTGCATGGTTACAGAGGACACAAAGTCCTGGTTCCATCTTTTTTACATGGAAGAATTATTTAACCTTTAAAACAGCCTTTCCTAGCTTGTGCAAAGCGTTGTCTTGGGTGCAAAATATCAGCTTTAAAAAAATCATATCTTGGAAGAAGTCACCAAGGCAGACCATGCTCAGACCCATATAGGTCCATTATTCCAGCATGAGGGTTGACCAAGGCTAAGGGGAGCCTCTGAGCTGTAAAGCTGCCACCCTTGCAAGAAAAAAGTCATAAAATAAATGAGGCTGTATGAAAAACCAAACAAATAGGTCAAGATAGTTCAAAGACCAGCCAGATGGCAATCCTGCTGCCGATGGGCAAAGCCCATCTACACGCTCATTTTTCTTGTGTTGAGGTCAATGTGACTTCACTTTTTCCAATGTTTCTTTGAACACAAAAGTGGATTTTTGTCCCAAGTCATATATTTCCTTGGTGTGGAACTTGGAGAATTTTGGAGCAGGCTTCTTGGAAGTTTCTTATTTACTTGCAGTGTAGGAAATTGTAAATAGGAGCCATTGTTCTGCTTCAGATGTTAGCATATTTTCGGTCTTTCCGGTATTGCAGCATGAAAAAGCCTTTGTATTCTTTGTATTTTCCATTTCCTAACAGGCGCTTCCAGGGTAAGCACTATGCTGTCTAGTCGCTGATCTTAAGAATCGGAGATACCACGTGCAAACCAGTGGAAAGGTTTCCATTGGAATGAATGGGAGCAGTTATTCCAAGGTTTCCATTCACCGCAACAGGATTAGCATGAGAGAACTTTGTAACAATTTGTGTCCTCTATTTTTTGCATCAGTCTCTTTATTTGGAAACTTATGTGCAGCAATTTGGAGATGCGTATTTAGATGTATTAAACACTACTTGTCACAGAAGAGAAATTGGTTAAAAAACCTTCCTCCACCTCTAAAGCTAGAAGGGTTCTCTTGAAAAACAGAACGGAAGGTGGTGAAATTAAGATGTTATGGTGCTTTTGGTAAAAATTCCTTATGCAAACAGGATGTTGTAAATGTCTCTTTGAAAAGGGGCCTTGTATCAAGTCTCGGTTCTGCCCTTTGATTTATTAGGTATTTCAGCTGCAGACCAAATAGGTTTTCCTGTTCCTGCTAGCTTCCCGCTGCAGTTTTCAAGTCATTATGCTCAAAGACATACATGCCCCTGAAAAGTGCAAAATCTGTTACAGTGCCCTAAATAATATGTGATGTGAGAAAGTGCTGTTAAAGGAGTTTCCTGTTTGGGTTTCCTTGCTGGCACTCCAAATGAAACCTTTTTTTTTTAAAAAAGGCATACATACCGTGTGCATAAGATTGAGACAAAACACCCCTCGCTGTACACTACACCCAAAATGAGTTCCAACATTTGTCACGCTGCCTCTTTAAATGCCCCTGGCAAAAACTTGGACTCGCTTTTTCTCCCTCTCTCTTTTTAAAATGTTTCTTCTTTCTCTCCGCCTGTCATTGATGGTAAGTGCAATCACATTACACACAGCTTTCTTTGGAAAGTCCCCTTTTTAATGATCTGGCAGCCTGTAGTCACTGACTGCTTCCAGAAAAAATTTCAATCCTTCTTCCCACAGCTTCCACCAGCGCCAGTGATAAATGACACCTGTCATTCTGTCACAGACAAACGGCACAGATGGGAACCTCAGTGATGTATGGCTCACCCGAACAGGAAATCAAGCTTGGGTTTGTTGTGGTTCACCCCCACCCCAATGGAAAAAGCTGACCAGGACAGTGTCCTGAACTTGTTCCAGAGAAAGAAAGAAAAATTAGAAAGGCACACAGAAGGTAAAAGAGGGCTTTTTTAAGGGGAAGGGATTGTTAAAGTCTGATGCAGTTGAAAAGGAACAGAAATACATGTACATATATATCTTTGAAGAAGTTTAAATATATATTGAAATTTCTACATAGATACTGATAACTGGCCTGTTAATACACAAATTATTCAGGGACACAGACTCTGAAGTCATGAGATTATACAGCCAGTGTAGGGAACAGAGCCCTGAGTTCAAATCCAAATCCAAAGTTCAGTTGCTATTTCTCAATATAACAACCTGATCCTATCTTGGGCTGACCTGCAGAGAACAGAGAAAGTGCAATCCTAAGTATGTCTAGTCAGAAATAAGTCTGATTGTGTTTAATGGTACTTACTCCTGGGACAGTTAGGATTGCAGTCATGGACACTATGGGTGCATGCTACATCCTTTACACTTGTAAAAAAAAAAACTTCTCCAGTTACTCTGTGGTCCCCCTTTGCTGGTGTAAATCTGTTAGGGAATGTGCTGAGATCTGGACATAAAAATCAATGGATACTGCCACTACCAAGATCTGCTCACTCTCACCCCAATCCTATCCCACTGGCATTATAACCACACCAATTGCCTTCCTGCATTAGCATCACCACAGGCCAAAGGGCAGCTGTACTGCTAATATATTTTGGAATCTGCTGCACAGAGAGGATTAGGCCACAGTTATGAGTTATCCGATAGAAACTTTGGTCAGTCATTAATTTAATGTAAAATAAGCATAGTAGCAGGAGGGGTGGTTTTGCTCTGCCTTCTGACTTGGCCAGTTCTGCTCCCACCCCTGACATTTCTTAGATTTATTTATTGGATATTTATTAGTTTCACGCATATAGTCATCCTGCAGAAGACTTTCTACACATGCCCAGGGCCTGCTGATCATCCAGTGCAGAATGAAAGAAAACATAGGACTAAAATTGCTTTGAAGATACAGGGGAACAAACTCCAAACACCCAACCACAAAGACTAATTCAAATATGCATGTTCATTAGTTGATGTTGTTCCCAACAAAGTACATATGTCAGTGGGTTATCATCACAGACATAAAACACAGATTGAACTTTAATTTCATGTTGCTTCAAATGCAGTGCTTTTCCATGACATTTATGTGCCCAAAATTGGGTGCAGAGAAAGTTAGACTTGCAGAAGGCTGAAGCACCTTTCCAAAAAGGGTAGGATACAAATTATTTTGTTGCACATCCTAATATCTTGGGGAGTAGAAGTGTTCAGAGACTGTGAGCCCAAGCCTATGAATGTCTATTCAGAAGTAATAAGAATCAATAAGACTTTATCCCAGGAAAGTGAGGATAGGATTGGGCTCTAAGGCTGTAGTCCTAACCCTCAGTTAAGTTAGCATCAGTCTTGACATAAGTCTCTTGCTGGCCTGGGAGGGTCTCAAAAGTGCCACAAGGCACTTTTTGTACCACTCACTAGACATGCCCACACATGCACACCACATCCTCACACCACCACAGGAAAGGGGTGTGAGTGAGCTGTGCCATCCTAAATTGGTTGATTGCATCCTCATAGTCCAGTCCTTTTCTCCACCAGCCCTTAGCACTCATGGTGCATGTACTGCTTGCTGTTGAAGTGGGGTGGCGACCAGCAGATAGCTCAGATGAAGTAAAAATCCTTTTTATTCACCTCCCTATAGGCCGCCTGGCCTCCAATGGATCTCTGTGGATCTACACTAGCTATGCCTGTAATGTTCACAATCCTTCTTCAAACTGGACGTGATTACATAAAAATTACAGCTTATTACATAAAAACTAAAGATAGATGCAACACTAGAATGCAGGCATACAGCACTTCTATATTCCACATCTTTTCAGAATCTCTTGGGTGAAAGAGTAGGAAACATTTAACATCTTAATTAAATGCATGTAAGGCTATGTACGCCCCCCAGTGGCTTAGTAGTTAAAGGCTCTGTGCCGGCCCATCTGAAATTTGGCAGGTCAGTGGTTCGAGACCTGAGTTCTGCAAGACAGAATGAGCTCCTGTCATTAACTAAGCTATAGGTACCACCTTGGTGGGAAGGTAACAGTGTTCCATACACCTTGCCATATAATCATGCTTCCCACATGACAATGGAAGCATCTTTGGACAACTCTGACTCTTTGGTTTAGAAATGCCAGGTGGCCACATCTGATGTAAAAAATACTTATCTCACTTGTGTGGAATTCATGGTTCCTTAAAAAAGAAGAAAATAGTTGATAAATTACACTACATGGCCTGAAAGGAGTTGCGGCCGAAACACTTGATTGTTCCTTGTTCAGATTCATGCTGGTTTCTCCTGAGAATGGCTTTGGGGTAACAAATGTGAGTTATCCTAGGTGATCTTGGAATCCATCCTTCTTTCTCTCTTAAACTTTCTGAAGTTGAGTATGATGACATGCTGATAATCATGCCAATTTATTCCTTCCCACAGGTCCCAAAACTCAGAGCTCCATTACTTCCCAAACCTTTAAGCACCACAAGTCATTACCATCTCAGCCAGGAGGGTCCTGGATGGCAATGGAGGGCACATTTTTGGTACCTGACAGCAAATATATGTGTCATACCCCCATCTGCTGCTTTCTCCAAGCCCTGCCTTTCTATTGCTGTAGAATGACACAGTGAGATTCTATGCGGCGGGCTTGGCATGGAAGACAGGAAGATAACAGGCCTTCCATAATACCGATGAGCCGGCTCCAAATCCAACTCAACTCTGAGAAAGTTCAAACCCCGATCTAGAGCCAAATGTCTCTGCACAGACACATCTCCCTATTGTTTATATTTAAATGCTGCCCCCTGATGATCTCTCCTCGACTAATTAAGTTCAGGAGCAGGACAAAAAAGAGGAAACTTTCTGAGTGAAACTTGGAAGGCAAAGTAAACCAAAGCACCTGGGGCAAAGCCTCTTTTCTTATTCTGTTTCCTGAGGATACAACTGAGCCCAAGTTTTCTGGCAGGCACGGCCAATATTCGCTTTGAAACAGATGCTGATCCTCACCCAAAACACTGAACTTGGAACTAGAGTTTCCATCTCCCGTCCTCTGCATGGGAGGAGGAATATCCCTGGGAAAGGAGAGCTGTGATGTACTTAGAAGACAATAATACTTTTCTGATGAACAGTTGAAGCCTCACCTGAAAAAAAATGGCCATGATGAAGAAGCAAATTCAGTGGACCTACAGCTTCCATGGATCTGACATCTGTGGATTTGACTCACCATGGATATCAGTGCATCTATGGTCCAAATTTAAAGCCCCTTAAAAACCAAATGCCCAAATTCAATGTTGTTACCTTTTTGTGGTCAAGCCACATGATTTCCAAGACTGTATTCAGGACTGCAAGATCCATTTACTTGTTGCACGGAGACTCCTATGTTTTCCCAGGCTCATCTCAGAATGAACCACACTTTGGGTGCTCTTTTTGGTTGTGCATTCTTAAGATGAGATCAGAAACTCTTTGACAATGAAAATGGGCTGGTGTTACTAAATGAATGTTAGAATGGATCTGTAATATGAATTGACGGGTACATAGGTAGCTAGCCTGCATTTTGATTTACCATTGCTTTAATGGACTTTATTTGCATCAATACTCAATAAGAAATGCATACAGGAACCTGTTATCTTCAGTTATAGCAGTGTCAGTCATAGCTTAAATTTGCTTAAACCATTCACTGTTTTCATCTAGAAAATCTACCTCAATCAGAAACTCGGCAAAATGAACTGCATCCAAAATAACGCCATCAAATACCCTTAAGAACAATAGCAAAGACAAAGCAATGCCCTATGTCAGCATTTGATGTAACATAACACACCACACAATGTGATGTGACATGGCTCAAACAATATAATATGACACGACACCACAAGTAAGCACATCCCCCCTCTTTTTTAGCTGAGAGATGCTCATTATCGTCCAATGTCTGATCTGAATGTTTTGTGATGGACTTAAGTGGAGTGAATGCTGTTACAATTTGGCTGATGTCATGAATTTAATGACGATCTGGATTCAGCCAATGTTGTGGCAGCCATCTAAAATCTTGTGTCCTTTCAAATCAGCCTTTTAAAAAAGATGACAGGACCCAACAGCGTTGTCCTGAGTGATGTTTTGGGATCACAAGTCTAGTATGCAAGAAGAATATGATGACATCAGGAATAGCAAACAAATCTCAGGTTCCCGTCAACAAAGCTTGATCCAGAAATTAATCCTTGAAAGGTAAGTAGTTGTCATAAAAAATGCCTCATACTTCAGTGGTTTCCAAAGCGGAGACCATGCATGCAAGGAATACCTTCCCCAGTGTGACTGGCGCTTTCTGTTCTGCTGCAACATGGGAATTCATGTCCACCAGTCAGGACAATGTAATGTTCTGGCCCATCACATTCTTCTGGTTGGTGGGCAGTGCTCTGGCCAGCAGGCATTGTACCCTGATTTGAGGACATGAAGGCCCATAGCGTGCCAGAAAGGTAAGCGCAGTGGCATAACTAATGATCGTGTAGCCCAGTGCAAGCTCAGAATATTGCCCTGGAAGTGATGTGATCCTGTCATCCTGGGGTATTTATTTAAAAATTTCAAAAAAATTTCCCCTGCAACAATAAATTTAATTAAGTAAAAATTTAAAAATTGTGCCCCTCATTGGTTAGGGAAACTGTGCTGGGCCAGAGAGGAATGGTTATGTTTTCCTGGCTAAACAGAAGAGGAGCACCATTTAGAAGTGTCTGTATCCCCTGTTTCAAACTGTATGATTTGACTTCTGCACCAACATCCAGAACTGAATGGGGACTTAAAATGACAGATTAAAACAATGGTATTCTGGCATTTCAGCCAAGGCCTCTTTCAAATTAAAAATCCATCTGGGACCCCCCACACCCCATCAAACCTGGAATGTTTCTCCATGTCTACTTGGAAGTAAATCCCATTCTGTTTAATAAGACTTAATTCCAGGAAAGCCCAGTGCCTAATTCCAAGATAGTGGATCCCATACTTTTGCAACCCCCTGACCTGCGGTCGTAACCCGTGACCACTACTTTGAAGAGCACCGGATTAGAAAGTGGATACCAAAAACTCAACAGAGTCATGAATCTCAGTGGAAGACCTACAGCTAATCACCACTTGTTAGTATTGGTTATCTTACAGGTTGGTGAGAGGAAAGCAAGGGGATTTTTGTGGGATTTCTGATTAGCAATTAGCTCCTTAAAGAAGGCAAGATTTAAAAAATAGGATTATAATACCTTCAAGTCCCTATTTTCAGCTATGAAATATATTGAATGGATGAGTTGATTGAGATGCCATCCCCGCTTGCATCATGCACCATCACTTTTCACATCAGGCCATCACTTTCCAGGGTGATGAACACCTGGTGGACAAGGCTCTTTCCTCCAGAAGCTCCTGCCACAACATACTTACTCCTCTTTAAGGTGCCACTGAATTCTTTAACCCCCATGAAATGTCCAGTTCTTTTTGGCATGAAGTGCTAACTCAGCTTTCAGATTGCATCAGTGTTATGTCCAGTAGATCTTGGCATGTGGCGCTTGCTCAGCCCTCAGCTCATATCAGCATAAACACTTCATCATAGCTGAGATGCTAAATGAGTATAGCCAGTGCACAAAGAGGTCACTGAGAAGTTAACCAAAGGGGATGATGAGGGATGGTCCATGCACAGCACAGACTGGTAGGGTGCAGAACATGCAGAGGGTAAATCCGTCCCCCGAGAACGCAACTCTCAGCTCTGCAACACCTTTTTTATTTTATATTTTTTGCACAGCTCTGACAGTTGAGTTCTAAACAGTTAAATATGAAACTGTCAACAAGGGCCTGTCTTAATAACCAAACTTGAGGCCTTTTATCCTGGAAGATTTATGAAGTAATTTTAAAGAGGCCCAAGCAAACATCTGTCAATAAATTGAATGCCGGCTACAGGATTTACAAGCAAGACAAGAATTTCTCATTAAGTGCACATTAGCACTGTGGGGATCATAAATAGTAAGAGGCCAGGATGCTGAGCCTCTCAAGCTGTCATTAAAACACTATCTAAGAACTAATGAGGAAGTGATGGAAGGATACTAATGATCCCTCAGGCTCCTTTCATTCGGCGGTGAAAAGAAGAGCAGGCAATACAAGATATCAGGCTTCCAGCGCCGAAGCTGTCACTGTACGGTGGAAATGTTGCAAGGAAGAGCAACACTGTGGGTGCCACACTTGAAGCTGCATATGAAATAGTGTGTCGCTTATGAACAACAAGTATGGTGGAGCGGCAGTGGCCAGGAAATTGGCAACAAATAGCTTGCACTGAGTTGTGACCAAGGAAGAGTAGGTCACCGAGACCTTACTGACAGCCTGCAGCTGGGAATGAAAAACACTGCTTTAATGGTGCCCAAAGTGTAAGTTGTGGTTCCCTGGGGACCTGTGGAAACCAGCCAGTGGATCTGCAGAATCCTCGCCAAAACCCTGCTACCCTATACAATGCAGAGGATTGGATCCCTGGTGGGGAGCTGCAACCAATGGCCCAGGAGATGAAGGGAGTCACAAGTTAAAAAAAGTTTGGGAATCATTGGATCACATTAATTTCACGAATGCAGGATAATAATTGGCTTTGCCAGATGCTGCCAGCCAGGTGCCAGCAATACTGGTCTACTGGTTATTTGAAAATCTGCTGCTGGACAGGAAGGGGCTAGATTTGGTTGGACAAGGAGGGCATATTTAGTCTCAGCACCCCAAATTGCAGGAAAGATATTTCTCCAAGTATAATGTATTTATCTGTGTAGAGCGAGGAATCTCTGTCTACTTCTGGAAATGCTGTCATGCTTACAAGAACACTTGCATAGCATTATGTTGGCACATTGTTTAGACACTGTATTGAATGTGCAGGTGTTGGAGAGTGAAGTCAGTGCATTCTCACTTTTCCCTCTATGAACTTGCTATACAGGTAGAAGACTTGTTCAGCTGCAAAAAATTAAACGTTTTTCTTTTTCATTCTTCTGGACAGGTGGCAGGGGCGACGCAATAGGGCTGTCTTCAGAAGAGTACTGCGCAAGTGCCAACTCTGACGCCTGTGCAGACTCCTCTGAAGCTGACTGGTTTCAAAGGACACTTCCACTGCTCTAAGGAGGAGCAGCCTATTCCTCCTTAGCGTGGAGGAATGCCTCTGCCTGGCTGCGCCTCTGCCCATCCATTCAGGCCTGCTCTGAGGCAGAGCAGCGACCAGGAGCTGCTACTCCGCCTCGGAGCAGACTTGAAGCAGGCTGGGCAACCAGGAGCTACTGCTCCGACCTCAGAGCAGGCTGGGCAGAGGCTTGGACAGCACATGTCCAAGCACATGCTTCTCGACATGCACAGTGGGAGTTGCTCCACCTCTGGAGCATGGCCAAATGGCTGATTGAGGAGCACTGCGCATGTCCAGGCTTCTGGACATGCTCAGTGGGTGCTTTCCACTGTGCATGTCCAGAGGTCTGGACATGCGCAGTGCTCCTCAATCAGCCATTCAAGCCTGCTCTGAGCTTTAACCACGACTTACACTGAACTCTGAGGTTACACATCTCAGAGCAGGCCTGAATGGGTGCGCTGAGGTGCGGACACATAGGAGGTCAAACTCTTCTGGTGCGTCATCCCCCAGTGGCGCGTCACCCAGTGAGACTGCCCTAGCTGTCCTAGCACATGACTGACAAGTGGCAAAAGCTAATCTTGAGCTATTGTGGAGAGCCACAGAGCTCTCCTAAAATTCTAAAAGCCCTGCTAGATCAGGCCAGAGGCCCATCTAGACCAGCCTCCTGTATCTCAGAGTGATCTGTCCAATGCCTCACGAAGCAAGCGCACACACACACACACACACACACACACACAGAGAGAGAGAGAGAGAGAGAGAGAGAGAGAGAGAGAGAGAGAGAGAGAGAGAGACCAAAAATATTTATATCCTGGTTCACACTCCATTTTAAAATATGTTGGTTTTGTGACACCATGAGGCCCTGCCCTATACTCACATTTTTTGATTCTCATGACATGGAATTTTGGAACCCTCTGATGAACCTTTACCGGTTATTATTGAAGATACAAATGCTAATTTGTGACATGAATTCCAGGAAATCATTGCTGTCTGCAATTTCAAGGCAATATTCTGATTTGTTAGAACTACACATTCCATCCATATTCCTGTTATTAATGAAATTTGGCAGGAACCTGACTTCAGAGGAGACTCTTTAATGACTTTGTTTCTGGATAAATAGCATAATCGCTAATCTATTTATGTCAACAACAACAACAACAACAACAACAAGGACAACAACAACAATAAAATGCTTGAACGCCATCTGGATGAACACAAGCATCATCAGCCAATTAAAAAAGGCCACCTTTCCATGAACAACACAAACTCTGGCAATATCAACAACAACAAAACCTATGTATCCGAAGTCCTTGGGAAGGATTCAATAGGTGGATATAAACAAAATTCAGTCAAAAACAACATGATTCTGAAAACAGAATAATAATAATATTTTATTATTATATTATAAATAGGAGTATAGGAAAAATGTTAAAAAAACAGTAACTGAAAGCTGGCGCAGTAAAGCAGTGGAAAATATCAACGACAAAATAGATAATAAAAAAACCTGGCTATAGTTAACATCCAGAATCTTAAAGAAAGCAACAGAATTGGTAATATTAGCCCAAGACCAGGCTATTTGAATAGATGCAGTGAAGGCAAATATTGAAAATATATCAAATAATGAAAAATGCAGAATGTGCAAAGAAGCTGAAGAAACAATTGACCAGATACTAAGTTTCTGCAAGATCAAGCAGACTGTTTGTAGACCTAGACATAATAAAAGTAGCTCGATTGGAATTTATGCAGAAATTAGAACAGCAAAACTGTAAATAATTGGAGGGAGCATAAACGAGAAAAAGTGACAGAAAATGAGAGAGTGAAAATCTTGTGTGATTTTTGAATACCGACTGATAAAGTTTTGGTGCACTACTGTATACACCAGACATCCAGTGAAATCCCAAGCATGTCAGCTCAAAAGTAAGTCCCATTGTGTTCAATAGTACTTATTCTTAGGAGAGTGTGGATAGGTTTGCAGCTGCCATCATCACCAAAACCATCATCATTCTCATCGTTATAGATTTTTGCACACTCAGATAGATTTTGACTGGTTTGATTTATCCAGACGTTGAGTCCATTATTACTATTATTATTATTATTTTTATTATTAATAAACTTATATTGCTTTTCAACAAACAGTTCACTTGGGATGTAATCCTAACCTAGGCTGGCACAACTCATTGGTCTTCCTGTTCCCATGGTGAAGTAGGGAGACAAGCGCATGTCTGTGCACTGGCCTAACCCTCCCCCCGGAGTGGTGCAGAAATGACACCTTGAGGTCAATACTGGTCTTATCTTGGAGCTTAGGCCACTCTAACTGGAGGTTAGGATTGCAGCCATGGTTCATAGAGAAAATCAAATAACTTATGTCTCCCTATTTAAAAAAGACTCTAAATCTAAAAAATGATCTAAATCTAAAAAGAACACCAGTAGAAACCACTATAAAAGACTTTGCTAGGGTGAGTAAGCCCATTTACCCTTCCCCTGCTAAATAAAAGAGGAACACCTGAAAAAGTGCCTCTCACCAAGGTAGCAGGTGGACATTGCAGTAATAGAAAAAAGTGATCATCATAGATCTAGCAATACCTGGTAATAGTAGAAGGATATTAAAAAAATTAGTAAATATCAAAATTTAATAATTGAAATTCAAAGATTATTGCACAAACTAGCAGTATTTATCGCAGTGGTGATTGGTACACTCAGTGCAATGCAAAGTCCAGCTAAAAATTGGCAGCCATGATATGCAAGATGATGATGATGATGATAGTGGATTAGCACTTATGTTAGAAGATCCTTCTCCCAATTCTTTCTACAATAGCTGGATGTTACAACTATACCAAAGACATGAATAAATATACCTTTCTCAGATTTCTATCTACAAGGAAATGTAAATCATTGTAATTAAAGTGCTAATAATGGGCACATTTTAAAAATTTAATGTTATATTATTATATGAGTTATCAACAAGTTATTACCCACTTCCCAAACCGACTCCAGCTAAAACATTCAAACATACAACCTCTTAGATGAGGTTATCTATAAACGTTAATGGTCTTTAATTTGTACTTAATTTATACTTCTCCTCATAGAAAATTGCCTCCTAAGATTAAACCTTGGCTTTGCAAGTAAAAGCAACGAACGACTGTACACATTTCAGAACTTTTGCCATTAACCTTAACATTATACTGTTGCTGATTCTCCTTTTATTTCCCTAAATCAAGAGAAACCAATGACATTGGCACAGCTAAATGTAAAAAATCAGGGAGAGTTCAAAAAGGCCTCCTTGTCAAGATTTTTTTAAGCCGTTATAAAGCATCAGCAACTTTTATACCAGATAAAAGTGATACAATTTCTTTTAATGTCACTGGGCAAGTGTATACAGCTGGCTTGAGTCAGAGCAAGGTTCTTTCCCCTTGACGGCCCATGAAAGAATCCTGCTGTTTCCATCACACACTTCTCGCTGCAGGTAACCACTGCAGCTCATGGTATTAAAAATACAGGGAACATACTACTGATTGTTTTCTGACAATCTGCTCTTTCAACACCTTTCAACAGAATTAATTCATTCAACATGTTTTACTCTTTCAACGTCTTTCTGCTGTTCTGAAGGCTAAAAATGCACCCCTCCTGCATGTTGATTTGCTTATGACTCAGGCTGCAATCTTGTCCATACTTTCTTGGGAGTAAAGCCCATTGGACACATTGGGACGTACTTCTAAGTAGACATGCATAGGACTGGGCTGTACATGTGACAACAGGAATTTGCAAGATAAAAAGGGCATTTGCAATTTGCTAGCTAAAAAAGGATTGGCGGTAACATTTGTAAACTAAAAAAAGACTTTCATTCTGAGATAACTACTGTAGATAGATAGATATATCAATAGATAGATAAGACATACTGCATTGCCACAACACCGGTTATAGCAGTATAGAGAGACTATGATGCTCTATGAGTTAAATTGTACCTTCTCTCCTGCCCCACCTATTCATGTTCACAGCCTTCTGCACAGATCCTATAAGTGTGCAACACATTGTACGCATAAAAGCACTGCACAGAATAACTGAGCACAAAAATTCGGGGTGAGGGCAGTGGGCATGATTCTGCTCACACTCCACAGGTTTAGACACCAAGATTAGCCATATGATATGGCAACCCTATATAGCGCACAATGTATCATTAGCTGGACTGCATTTAAGGAATATCAACACCAGGGTATTCTGTGTGCTGGTTGTGTTGCATGAGGGAGATCAAGGTACAAGCTTTGGTGCCTTAATTCACCATGCCTAACTCATAATTTATTTATTTACTAGCTTAAAAGCTGCACTCCGTATAATCTGGTATAATATGTCTATGCAGAGCAAGTGTGGGTGGAGCTAGAAGAGGCTTAGGATGTGTGTGGAGTTGTGTTGTGTGTGTTTGTGAGTAGGTGGGTGTGAAGTGTGGGGTTGTGTTGTATTTGGGAGTGAATCCCGGGATCATCCTGATTCAAAAAACATATAATATGTCTGTGTAGAGTAGGTGTGGTTGGAGCTAGAGGGTTATCTGACGGACAGACAGAATCTATTAATATAGATTTATTTATATATATCTACCATATTTACTTGAATCTAATGCACACCTTTTCCATCCAAATTTAGTTTCCCAAATCAGGATGCGCATTAGATCTGATGGCACCTTAGAATCAAGTAAATATGGTATTTTGATTATAAGTATAGGACAGTATTTGTTTTAACAGTGTTCTATATTGTAATAAAAATATAACATAACCCATTGTCCTTATTATTATTGTCATATAATTAGTATATAATCAAATTAAATTTTGTATCTGCTTTGCAGCTGCCCATTACAATTGCCAGTAAAATGTTTTATCTCAAGTTTTTAAAATAGAGGTGCACATTAGATTTGATGGCTCATTAGATTCAAGTGAATACAGGTATTTACTTATTTATGAGATTTATACTCCACCTTTCCCATGCTAAAGCAAATGCTCAAGGTGGCTTACAAAGATTACGAGTCCCAAGACATACTGCAGATTCAGAGCCAGGCGTCCAGGTCTTGTAACTGCCAGACAAAAACTAGATGTACATTTTTTGCTCCCCTCTTTTTTTGTCTTTCTCTAGCTAATGCCCATCTTCTGAGAGCTCCCACAATAACATTGATAAAAGATTCACTATGCGGTCTTTAAGAAGCTTAATGCAAAGACCTTCAGCATTTGCAGTTGTCCTGCTTTTAACTTATTTCTGCAAAGCAGGTACTTTTGAAACCACGAATTAAAGAAAGTGGCCTCGGGCTAAATCGCTGGGAGTCCCAAATGAGTGTACCCTTTGAGGAGAGAAGCAGTGAAGAAGAAAATGAAGATGACAAGGCTGTTGCTTCTTAATAAACATTATTGCATTTCCAGCTTGTATTATTTATTACTTTTCTTCCACTGATTTATGTTCCAAAGCATTTAATCTAATATGTATATCTGTATATACATACATACGTATATTTTATTCTGACTCCCGCCTCTTTAACAAATCTCGCCTTAAAGCTCCTTCTGCGCATTTGCGCAGCCAAATTAAAATGTTAATTTTGGCAATTTTCTTCCTTCCTTCCCTCCCTATTTCCAGTAAGTCTCAGAAATATGATTAAATTAAAGGCAAGCGATTGAATCTTGTTACGTTATAAGGTTTCAAATTAAAATAGAGCACCAGGCTTCGATCCAACATATTTGTTTGGGCTAATGTAAGTATGTTAAGGCCTCCATCCTATGCATACTTACTTGGGAGATATATGATGAGATTTACTGCTAAGTATATATTCATAGGAATGGGTTGTGTGTAAAGGTTTATTTATTTATTTCAATGTTATTTCCTCCAAGCAATACATATAGTCAAGATATTCTGCCTTTTGGAGGCAGAATAGAAAGCTTATGGGCACAAGCCAGCCAAATATTATGCCCTACATGGTCCTGCTGAATAGAGTGGAAATGTAGCACATACTAACACATGTTTTATTGGAACTAAGCAGATCCCAAAGTCTGTAACTTTGCCTGAATTGGTTCTAATGTACTTTTGATAATCTTAAATACAATCTGAAAATATTAACATCCCTCCATAAGTGTCTAATAAGCTTTCAAACAAACTCAAATGCACACCCAATTCTCTTGATTCTGTAGCATAACTGGAGGGGGGCAAAGCAGTAACTGCTGTAGGTACTACAACACATACGTGTAAATGTCCCATCCCACCCACTGCTGACACTAGAGAGAGCAGCGATGGCAACATGCAGTGCTCACAGAACCAAACTGCATCTCTTGTGCATTACTGTTGGTGCCCAGAATGCCTCTGATAGTGAGTTGGAAGGGTCACATATATGGCATATTGTGGCACCTGCAGTATTTAACTGTTTTGCTCTCTCCAGTAGCACTATGCGGTTGGCAATTACCTGATCTTTGACAATTGAAGCTAGTGTTGCCTGAAGTTCATCAGTAAAGCAAAATTAGGGGTATGTAGGAACACTACAGTTACTCCTTTAAAACAGTGTTCAAAAGTCAGGAGAAGAAGATGGGAAAGGGCCAACAAAAAGCCATTAACTGAATGAAAAATTCTGATGGCTCATATGCCTTTACCAATTAATTGGTTAAATTCTATTATCAAAAACTATCACTGGTTCTTTTGAAATAAAAAAATGATTCCATTATTCCCACATAGGTGGGGTCTTCTATATATATATATTTGCTGCTTGGGTAACAGCCTATCCTCCATAACAATCCAACCCAGGCTTTCGTGCTTCGCATGCAGCATATGCAGTGCCGAGCACGATACCATAGTCTTTCAAGACTGACAGAGGCCTGCTTAGTTATATATCTACATCTATATATAACTGTATATATACCCTTCCATCTCAAAACATGCCTAAGGCAGCTTATATCGTTACAATGATAAAAGCAGCATACATGTTAAATACAAAAATACACTGCAAGAAAATACCGCAGATAAAAACAGGACTGTCAATGTTCATGAGCCAAGTCAGAAAGAAAAGAAAGAGAACTATTCAAATCATTCATGGTCCTGTCAACAGACTTTATGCTTCTCCAGAAAACCACAAGGGAGGAACCTAGGCAGATATCTTGAGGCTGGGCATTCCATAGCCTGGGCACAGTTACAGAAAAGTCAACTCCCATATCCCCACCAACCATTCTACTGTGGATGGGAGAAGAAAGTTCATTATTGAACTTTCTAAATGAAATCATTTAGGACTTTGAAAGTAAAAACCAGCACATTGACTTATGTGTAAAAAGGCATGGAAATGAGTGTGATTTGGAGGTTGAGAATCTGCTTTGAATGAAGAATATCCCAAGTTCAATCTATGGCATCTCCAAGAAGGGTAGATAAAATTTTCACCTGAAACCTTGGAAAGCCACTGCTAATCTGTGTTGACAACACTGATCCACATGGACCAATGGTCTGATTCATTATAAGGTAACTTTCTATTAGAAGCATCACTAGGATTTGCGTCCATTATCTTCATAATGGATGTCCCCTGTACCAGACCATAAAGAAAATTATAGTATCACATGCACAACCTAAATGCAGCGACATTACTAGGATTAGTGTAATCTCATTAACTTCATTCATTTAAATATGTAACAGTACAGCTCACCCAGCAAATCACTGACAAACAATAAACAGTGGCCAACTTGATGATAGTCACATAATTTAATAAGAGTTATGGTATTAGCTCTGATACATGGAAATGACAGATGATTCACACTAACACTTCCTTGGTTCCTTGCTGTGTTCCATTTTCCTTCATTATTAGTATCTTGTTGGCTCTCAGAATGATCAATTTCTTCGGTTAGGTTTGAGACAAAGAAATGCACTTTTTGTTATATAAATCAGTTGTATTTTCCTTTTCTGGTTTTGTTGCTATAACTTTTGATAGAACCACGGCTCCTCAGGTTGCTGTAGGTTGACCCTAACCTTTTATAAAATGTTAGGACTGTAGCCCTAAGCATGTGTTAAGACAAGGAGTAGGAACAACACAAGCCTAATCTAGACCAAACGGTGCCCAGGGCAGGAATGTTTTTGGTTCACCCATCTATTTGTTCAGGTTTTAAATAATTTTTATTGCATTTGTAGTTCCTGTCATGACTATGATGCACACTCTGCATGCTTGATTTATCCTTGTCATATAAGATGATACATCTGAATGCATTGATCTTTATTTATCTGTGCCATATACGATCAGATAAGAATACATGTACAAGAAGAAGTATGCAGTCCTGAGTGCAAGTTACACAAACTTACCTGGGTGCAAGTCCAATGGAACTCAATGGGGCTGACTTGTGAGTACATACATACAGAACTGTACTGTAAATTTGTTACTCTTATAGATTCATTGAAACTTGAAAAAATCATGCCTGAAGCTCATCCAAATCTGAGGAAGCTATTTAACAATAGAATGGGTATGATAGGGAATATCAGGGATGATCACACAACCCCAAGCTTGTGTGCTTGGGATATAGAACTGATTGGTCCTGATCCTCTGATCCATCAAATGCTCCAGAAGGCAGTCTTCCTCCCATTAAGAAGAAAAAAACAGGCTTGGCTAAATATACTCCAAAACAGGAGCAGGGTACATATCCACCATCACCACTGGGTTGTTGTCCAGCCCACTGAATAGGTGGAGTTCTATCATGAGGTTGACGTGCTGATCTCCCACACAGGTGATACAAACCTTAGTAACACTACTATTGCTAGTGCTTAACTGTCCCCCAACAAGAGGTGTAAAAGGAAGATGTGAGGGGACGGGCAAGGAGAGTGCTGGAATCCTCTATTCCTAAATCTACAATAGAAGGGAAATGATGAAATTCTATTTATAAGGTTTTTTTAATCACAGGGTTAAAAACGTGTATATACCTCATGTAAATATTGCAAGAGAGTTTCCATGTAGGCCAGCAATGGAACCACCACTATGTTTACAATTGCTGAATAAGTGCTTTCTTGGCCTGAGGCCAAGATGCTCAAAATGCCACAGGATAAAGAAAGCCCAAAGCCAGATTGGTAGTCTTAAGTAAAGCAAGCCCTTGTCTTTGCCTTGATGCCTAACTGTGTCTATTGGAATCTAATTAAACAGCTCTCTATGTCATCCAGGTTTCCATTGATAGTCTGACAAAAGTCTAATGCAGATGTGGCTTAGCCTCATCTTGAACAGGTGCCTTCAGTTTAGTGGCAGAGATATGAGGGGTGGTATAGCTGTGGTAATTCCAATAGGAATGTATGGCTGCAGGAGCTGAACCATAAGGAAGGCTGAGAGCCAAAGTATAGGTGATGTTGAATTATGGTGCTGGAGAAGACACTTGAGAGTCCCTTGGACTGCAAGGACATCAAATCAGTTCATCCTCTAGGAAATCAACCCTAACTGTTCACTGGAAGGACAAATATTGAAGTTGAAGCTCAAATATTTTGACCACAACATAAGAAGGGAGATTCCTTAGAAAAGAGCCTCATGAAGGGAAAAACTGAAGGCAAAAGGAAAAGGAGATGGCGGAGGATGAAGTGGTTAGATAGTGTCACTGAGGCAATGAACATACATTTGGACAATCTTTGAAAGTTAGCGGAGGATAGGGAGGCCTGGCATGCTGCGATCCATGGGGCTAATGAAAAATCAGACACAACTCAACAGCAACAACAACACAGTAAATACTGCAGTAAATATTCCATGCAACATGCCATGTAAGTAGCCCCTCCCTCTCAATGTTGGAGCCATTCTGGCCAGAGATGGTAACATGCTCCTGTGCATAGCTATTGCTGCATGGAATAGCTTCAACAATGAGTGAGAGTGGTGATCTCTGGGGCACCACCTGAACAAGCCCAAAACTGTTGGAGGAAATCTCCCAGCTCCTCTCTGTTTCTTTTTCTTTTTTGTGCTTGTCCCCATTGCTGGGCACACCACTCATTCCCCACCAATAAAACACAGAGATGGCACAGCAAGAATAACAGCAGTGTGCTGTACAGACAAAGCCACCCTCTTCCCAACCATCAAAGAGTCAAAAGAAAATTGTCCTATGAAGCATGGTACAAGTATATGACTGGTGGGGTGGGATGCAGCATTTATGTCAGGTGGCACAATATCTTGCACAGCTCTACTATACTGGAGCATAGTGGCCACGAGGCCAAGGAAGATGCTGTCTCAAAAATGAAAGCGTTGAGATAATTCCGGACTCAGCATCACATTTATTCAATCACACCTGCATCTATCTTTCTTTCTTTCTTTCTTTCTTTCTTTCTTTCTTTCTTTCTTTCTTTCTTTCTTTCTTTCTTTCTTTCTTTCTTTCACCAAATGCAGTTTCCCCCACCCCCACCCCCCCCAGATCTGCTGCTGTCCGGTAAATATACAACTTGGTTACTAACTATGACTGCTGCAAAATGATACCTTTGTGGACACTAAAAACAATTTAATGTGTGTCATAGTAGCAATTCACTCTGCTAATAGCCTGACTCAATAATACTCCATTGCAAAAACCTCCTTCAGAGTTCTGACAAATAAATTCACCTTTATGCACTCTGCGGCAAGCTCCATTTCACTAACAAATATATTTCTCCCTTATCCCTACAAATAAATATCCAGCATCTTACTTTTACATTGGCTGCCTCTTTGGATGAGGTCAGGGAGGCTGTATTTCTCCCACGTATCACCTTTCTTCATCGTAGCCTTCAAGACAATCAGTTTTGAACCGGCACATCAAATCATAGCAAGGAAGGAGAGGAGTAAAGAACTAAAAACCTGGGGGAAAATACCATATATGTGTGATTTGATGCATTTCACAAGCTGCAATAACAGCAGTGAAAAGTTTAAATACTCAGTATGTGCAAGCAGCATTAAATAAATGTTTATGGATACTGCTTTTGCAAGCATAAGCATTTGAAGAAGCACAAATACCCTATTTTCCCCCATCTGAATATGTTGCATGGGTACTGAGTGTTCTGATAGTCACAAGTTATTTTCCCTTAAGTCTCTCAAACAAAGTGGTTGCTATTCCAAAGCCGCATCTAATGGGAAGACACATAGATACTACAGAGCTGGATCTAACCCCATCTTGTTCCTAAATAACAGCGTACCCAAAACATTAATGTCAGAGCCACATGTGGCCACAGCAAACCTCCTTGTGGTCCAGAGCAAGTTCCTCCATTTCAGAGTTGCCATAATTCTCTTCCACAAAATTGGAACAGGAGCCTCTGTCCCATCCCCCCCAAATTGGGATTGTCCATTTTTCAGGACATATGGCAACCCTTCCCCCTCCAGCCCACAGACAAGTCCTAAAATCCTCCAGATGCAGTGGAAGTTCTGCTTCCTTTGCCTCCAGAGCATATTCTGAAGGCAAGGAATGCTCTCATCTCTGTTTATGGAAGTTCTTATGAACTGGTTTGAAGATCACCTCTCTTTGTTAGATAGTATTGATGAATTGATTTGAATTCTCTCATTCATTAGCTCCATCTCCAAAATTTTCAATTTTTTAAATTTATGCAAATTTATTTAAATGTGAAAGATAAACCATTTTTCCCACTGCTGAAAAATTTCAGAGAGATGATATGGCCCTCCCACCAAAAACTTTGGACATACCTGTGATGGGCGGGGGGGGGGGGGGAGAGTGTGATCATTGTACCAATGTGATCATTGTAGCAGGAGAGCCAATTAGTTTTACTAGCCCTACAATCCAGAGTAACTAGGAAGCACATAAGAGACATTATGTGCACCTGTAGTTACTGCACCATCTAGTGAAAACCAATGGGAAATTCATATTGCAATTCAGAGCAAATTGTTCTTACACCGGAACAAGGACTCCCTGTAGTTACTCTGGATTGTGCCCTTAGGCCTATATCCTAAAGCGAAATTAAGCCCCTTGCTCCGGAGCAGTTAAGATGACTTTCCATAAGCTAACACTAGAGGGTGACTTAACTGCGTGGACCCATAACGGCTATGGATTTTGCCCATAGTTTGTCTATGGAAGCAATTCTGTCGCATTGGCTGCAATCCTAAAACACTATGGGCACAATCCAGAGTAACTACGGGGAGTCCTTGCTCTGGTGTAAGAACAATTTGCTCTGGATTGCAATAGGAATTTCCCATAGGTTTTCCCATAGGGTGGCTTTGTCTGTACTAGGTGGTACAGTAACTACGGGTACACGTAATGTCTCTTACGTGCTCCCGTAGTTACTCTGGATTGTAGGGTTTCTTGAGAGTAAGACCCATTGGACACAATGGGGCTTACTTTTGAGTAGACATGGTTAGGATTGTGCTCTAAGAAAGCTTGATCCTGCTCTAGCTTATGTCCATACTTGAACATAGAATCTTGGTTGTATAGGTTGGAGACACAAGTTTTTCAGAGGTTTGAAATTTAGATTGAAGCATCATGTGTGCAAATGTGTCTTTTTTGGTCCTGCTGTTGCATCTGTTCAAATATATATAAGAAGATTTTGCAAAAGACCTGCTTACAGACACAAGTATGCATAACCGTAAAGGGCAATTTCGGTTTCTTATGACTTACAGACTTACAGAAACCTAAACAACTATCGGCCAATCTCAAACATCCCATTTCTGGGCAAAGTGGTCGAGCGGGTGGTGGCGTCCAACATGCATGACACAACATGCATGACAAGATATGTACAGGTTTACTCATGGTTAAGCCCAGTGATGGGCTTCAAAAAAATTAACAACCAGTTCTCTGCCCATCTGGCAGCCACTTTTAAATGGCTATTTTTAAACTTTATATGTCCTATCTCTTGTTAACAACCGGTTCTGTAGAGTAGGTGCGAACCTGCTGGAGCCCACCACTGGTTAAGCCTCATGTAAGGCTTCTCTTGGAATGGGGAAATACAGCCCTGGTGTTTTCCTCCTGAAAATTACCAGGATGAAGCAGCAATCTAAACTTAAAAATGCCATTCTGACAAATCTAAGCTTGTGCTGAAGAGTGATGCATTGAGAGTGACATGTAGTTTGGCTCTTACTCACCAGCTTTGACTGATGATGATGATCCCACCGGGATGATATTGAAATTATAGCTCAGTGGCAGAGCACCTGCTTTGCATGTAGAATTCCCAGGTGCACCTTCTAGCATTTCCAGACAAGTCTGAGAAAACCTCTCTCTGAAGTCCTGGAGAACCCTGCCAGTCGGTATAGATTAGTGATTTTCAACCCTTTTTATCTGATAATGCTAAAATTTTCAGGGGACACCATACATTTTCCAATAACTGATAAGGCACACCATATTGCCAGTGGGGGATGGGGGCAGGAAGACTACGCCCCATCCCAATTGGGATATCTTACTTCACCCACACTCTTGCAACTCATATGTGGCCACACACACCAGTGTGCCATGGCACACTGGGTGAATATTACACACTTTTTCCAGCCAAATATAGTCTCTAAAATCAGATTAGATTCAATAGAGCATTATATTTGAGTAGATACCGTAGAATATAATGCACTGCTACTGCGCTTACTATAATTTAATATGTTGCAAACGTACTTACTAGAATACAATGTGCTGCTACTGTATTTACTAGAATATAATGTGTTGCTATGCTACTTACTATAATATAATGTGCAATCCTAAAGATCATTTTCCTGGGAGTAAGAGCCACTGAACACAATGGGGCTTATTTTTGAGTAGACATGGTTAGGATTGTGCTCATAGTTGCCAAAATCAGGGTCAGCATTAGATTTGATGGTGCATTAGATTTGAATAAATACAGTAGATTTACTGTACAGTAGATACAGTAGAAAAAAATGCAGATTTAATTTTTTTTAATTACAAAGCAGTTTCATCACCCACCCATCAACAAGTTTCATGGGAGGGAATTTAGAACTTTATCATGCAATTGCCTTGGGTCCACTGATGGGTTATCCTTAGAGCAATGTTTCTCAACTTGTGGTACTGGTACGACCTGTGGTACTTGAGTGGTACTTGTGGGACACCTGGATGCCTGTTACCTGGCAGTGAGATCAGGAACATATAACTACAAATAGTGGTAGGAGGCTTGGCTTGGCAAGCTCCAAAGCAGGCTTTTTTGCACTTAAAAAAACTCTCCCATCCACCCTGAACTCATTCATTTTCATTTTTTGGAGTGTTTGTTGTATCACATCTGGTCTCCCAACCCAGAAGTAACTGGCAATGATGTCATTGCCAGTTACTTCTGGTGGTACTTTGAATAGGTGGAACATGTGATGTGGTACCGTACAGCAGTCAAATGTTGAGAAACACTACTGTAGAGAAGTGTGCCACAGATGTCAGACTTGTCACTAATGTCTGGAATGGCTCTTGGTTGCCTCTTGGTAAATGGAAGCATTACGGACCCACCTCACAGTGTTGTCTGGAGAAAGAACAGGATAAGAACAGTAAAATATGCTTGAAAATGAGGGTAATCATAATAATATAAACTGAACAACAATAAAAGCATCCTATAGCTTTAAGGCACACTCAGGATGACAGCCAAAAAGGACTTATTTTTGGGAAGGGGGGATGTAGCAGAAAGTATTTGTATCTAAGATCATGAGTAAATAAGTGCATCATGACAATTTCAAGCATCTTTTATGATTTGATTGTCAGTAACGAGGCCCACAGGAGAGTGATAAATGTGCAGGATGAAAAAAAATATCTATTTCACTTAGATGGCAAATTATGCAACTCAGTGCTTGATAGCACTTGGCAAAATACAAATGTAGCTGAATGGAGCTGAAATTGTTGCTCTTTGCCTAAGACACAGGTAATATCGCCAGGGGTCCTGTCTTTAGATATTTATAAGAGATAGGAGTTTAAGTAATAGTAGCAGTAATACAAAATTACTGTTAAACATTGAAAACATTCTTACTTTGTTAGAAGGTGTAATTTACACTTTTTCCCTCTAATGGCTTATGTACAGAAAATGATACACTAATGCAATTTTTCAAATTTCGTTACCTATTTTTTTTTGCCTGTGTTGTAAAATTATATGCTCTCTTCTTTCCTGTTTGTCAGTTTTCAAATTCCTTTTAATGCCATCTCCATAGAGTTTCGTAATTTCACTTCTTGTCACTGAAGTTTCATGAACTTATTTTTCAAAAAAAAGGAAATAACATGTTTCAAAGTTAACTCTGAGAAAAAGAAAATGCTGTCAGTTCAGTTATGGAAATCATTGACGTTATTATTGTATGATCATCCATACGATATGCTGATATGATGAACTATTCAGAAATTAGAGATAGGCAAACTTTGGGCACAATCCAGAAGTGCACATGAGTTATCCTGTCTATCACTGAGCTGACCCAACTGCAAGATGCATCACCCTAGTTATTCTGGAAAAGGTATGGAGCAGCCTAAGGCAACATAGGCTGCCCCAAGACAGGTGGACCTGGGTTGCCCTAGCTGGGCCAGCCTAAGCAGTTCAGGAGAGGCATGATGTGGACATGTTTAGCATTGCCTAGGGCAGAGCAGCTACTCTGTATCCAGAGCCTGTTTCCAGGGCAGAAGTGCCCTCTTCCAGATCCTCAGAGTTATACCACCTCAGGAGCAGGTATAGTAATGAGTAGACCCATAGAGGTCCATGATAAGGCTGAGTAAGAATGGCAGTGTTGACCAAAAATCTGAGTTCTTGGCTGTAAACCCTGCCTCTCAACCTCAGGATATGGCACAACTACGGCAACCACTAACCTGGGGATACAGCAGGCCACTCCAAGAAGCCCCTTGTATTTACTGTAGACTGTTCTGGCATCTTATCAGGGACTCCTTAGCAGGCACCACAGCTGTTCCTTGTTCAGTGTAATCTGAGGTGGGTCTCCTCAGGAGCAAGCCCTCCTCAGCTGTCACTGACTTAGCATGCTCAGGAGCAGGTAGGGCAACCCAGGCTTCCTGGTTCTCTGGATGCATCATAACGTTCTGCTCTGGATACAGAAAAGTTGGGGCAGCCCAGCTAGGGCTCTCCTCATTGCCCTTACTCTGGATTGTGCCATTTGTCTTTATGTTGTATTAACTTGTAAATGAAAACAATTTATTTATGGAAAGACTTGGGAACCACTAGGTGGGTTATGAACCAATTTAGGTAGGTCCTCATTCATTTTAAAGTGTATTTTATTTTTTAATAGATCCAACTTGATGCTACCTTGGTATGTCACTGCATTTGGAGAAATATTATAGATTTCTACTTCTAATAGGCTGCTGTGTAAATGCTTTTAACAATGATAGTCAATGGGACTTCTGAATAAGTGTGGATAGGATTGCAATCTTTGGGGAATTGTTAAACAGATCAAAACTGCTTGGGAGGATCTTTACTGCAAACAATCTTATGCTTATTGTTACCTTATAATGTACTTACATTATCAACTTGATTTGCTTTTTAGGGAAGGTATTAAAGATTTTCCTGCTTGATGACACCATTCATAAGTTATTGACATCACTTCAGGTGGGTCCCGACAGTTTTTTTCTAAGAAGTAGGTTCTGGTGGTTTGAGAACCTCTGTAAGGTGGTTCCGTACCAGGAATACCTGCATTTAAATTCCTATTTAGCCATAAAGTTCACTGGATGCTACTTTGGTCATTGTGAAGGGATGAAAAACCACCAGGCTGATGTGTGTGGCTTTGAATGGCTGCATTTTTAAAGAACTACACACTCTGTTGCTGTCAGTTTTATCTTAGGAGTTGTTCTGATTTTATTATGTATTATATGTTTTTATTTGTGCAAAGCCTCTTTTTGCACTACAAGAATGGCAAAGACCACATTCTTGGATCTAAACAGAATATCACATAATATCATTAATCATATGGTAAATTTAAATTTATATTTAAACAAATATTATGAATTGCTGCATTATGGATTAAGCTCGCTCTTCTTTTATCTGAACCATGATACTATAGCCTGAGCTGAGCAAATGGTGATGAAGGGAAACCATTAAACCCGATACCTTTTCTTAAGCCAGCTTTGGCTTTTTTTTGCAAAAGCTTTGTACTCACCACTGCTGGAACACAGGTGTTCAGAAGGAAAAGAGTGCAAAATTGGCCTAAACTTGTTCTGATTGGTGGCTAATCATCTGAATATTCTAAAAACAAAGGAAGATGTCAGGCCACATCATTCCTGTTGAATTAACTTTCTTTGGACCTTGCCCTGAAAAACTCAGATTCCAAAATGTGGAGTACAAAGCAGTTGATATAGATAGGCAGACGGAATACATTTACCTTTATTCCAGTTCATTGTGATTTCTGTAATGCAGAGTTTTAGGCAAGTCTACACCTACACACACACACACACACACACACACACACACACACAGAGAGAGAGAGAGAGAGAGAGAGAGAGAGAGAGAGAGAGAGAGAGAGAGAGAGAGAGAGAGAGTCTAGTAGTTATGTTGGGGATTTGTAATTTGACAAAGAGCCCGTTCAATTTCCGTTTGATCCTCTGACCTAGAAGATCAGGTAACATGATTCCAGCAGTTATATTTTCAGCTAAGGTATGAAAGGATTCATACCTTAGCCATACAGGCAATTTCTTCAGTGTTTGTCCTATGTGGTGTTGGGATGCGCTTATTCTGGATTGAAGTCATCCAAACCATGGTTGACAGAAAATTGGGGATATATGGCTGGCCTGTCGCAGGGGTCTGTCACCAGGATGTTGCCTTCCCACCAGAATGGTACCTATTTATCTACTTGCATCTGTTATGAGATGTCAGGCTCATAAGATTGGCATATTTGTTCATATTTGTTTGCAACAAATAGATGTGAGAGAATTATTGGTAATCAGTGGCGTCCAAGTCATGAAAGGTTCTTGGGATTCTGGCCTTTGTCCCATCTATAAGAACATTCTTGCTTATCAAGGTTAGTTGGGGTTAACACTTCAGGCACAATCCAGAGTAACTATGGGGAATCCTTTTTCCAGTGTAAGAACAATTTACTCGGGATTGCAATATGAATTTCCCATAGGTTTTTACTAGGTGGTGCCAAAACTATGTCAACATAAATGTCTCTTAGGTGCTTCTGTAGTTACTCTGGATTGTAGGGTTCATGTGGGTTAGTGGTACTCAAAGCCTGCTGGCAATGGAATAGTCCTGTATGGGCAGGAGTGCAGAGAGGAATGAGAGTGTGGTGATATCAAATGCCACCAACCTACCCCAACACAAAACTGTGATAAGAAGACGAGGGAGGCACCTTCTATCTAAGTGGGTGACTTAGATAGGGCACATAAAAGTCATTCTCTGATACTATCTTATACTCCCTCATTGGAGTTAAAGGAGTCTGACAGACTCATTCCAGCAGAGGCTGATCTGATCACCAAGGCTGAAATTCTAACAATATTTTCCTGGGAGAAAGCTAGGATTGTCACAATTCTCTTCCATTAAACTGGGACAGGACCCAGTCAAACTTGCCAGTATGAGAATGCAATCCCCCAAAACTGGGACTGTCCTGGTTTTCCAGAACATATGGCAACCATAGAGTAGGCCAAACTGACTATAATGAAAATTATTTCTGAGTAGACCTGCATAGGATTGTGCTCTGATAATGGTAAACAGGATAGTCGGTATGGTTTTGGATATATCATTCACTGGCTCAATTTGCTGATTCCAAGTTTTATCTCTAGAAAACATATTGACTTGTGCATTTAAAAACGTTTCGTGGCAATTTATTTTACTTTGCATTTATAATGGAATATAGAAGAAATTTTATTCTTTATTCTATATACTTCCAGGTGAGTATATACAAGATATAGAATCATAGAGTTGGAAGGTGACTAATAGGTCATCTAGTCCAACCCCCTGTCTTTAGCGGGAAATCCTGCTACAATTGCGACAGGTGCTCATTGAGCCTCTGCTTGAAGATCGCCAGTTAGGGAGAGTCCACCATCCTCGGATGATGGACGAAGGGCACAATCCAGAGCAAGTTCAGCCTGCTCTGCCCTAACTGCTCTCTCCTAATTACTCTGTATGCAGAGCAGAAAGTTATGCTGCATCCAGAGAGTCAGGAAGCCTGGGCTGCCCTAATTGCTCCATAGCATGCTAAGTAATTGACACATGGGGAGGACTTGCTCCTGAGGAGACACCCCTCAGATCACACTGGACAAGGAACAGCTGTGGTGTCTACAGTGGTGACACGACTCTGTGCATCACCCGGTGCGGAAGTCTGTGCGTCACCCCTGGGATGCGTGCAACCCCCCTACCTGGATTGTGCAGTTGCCAAAGTTGGCGCCTGTGCAGCTGTTTCTGAAGCCAACTGGCTTCAGAAAGAGTACTGTGCAGGCACCATCTCTGATGCCTGCATAGTACTTTTCTGAAGCCTTTCGGCTGCCACTCCGCCTCCTGAGTGAGGCAGAATGGCCGTGCAGAGGTGTGGACTTCCTTTGCTCTAAGGATGTCTCATCTGAAGCTTTTCAGCATGCTCAATGTGTTTCTGTGCAGTGCACCTAGCTGGCCATCTGGGCCACCTCCGAGGACAAGTGGCAGCTTCTGGCTGCTGCTCCACCTTGCAGCAGGCCTGAATGGGCGTGGTGACGCTTGGGGCCTGCCAAAGGACAGTCAAACTCCTCTGGCGCATCACGCCATATGGAGCACATCACCCATTGCAGCCCACACCTGCCACACCAGTCTGGTGACGCCACTGGGTGCCTGCCTTATAAGGAGTCCCTGATGAGATGCCAGTACATTCTACAGTGAATAGAAGGGGCTTCTTGGAGTGGCCTGCTGTATCCTGAGGTTTGTGGGCAGCCGTAGTTTGTTCCATATCCTGAGGTTGAGAGGCAGGGGTTGCAGCTAGGCTGGCCAAGAACTCAGATTTTTGGTCAGCACTGCCATTCTTACTTGGGCCTTATGATGGACCCCTATGAGTCTACCATTACTATACCTGCTCCTGAGGTGGTATATCTCTGAGGAACTGGACGAGGGCATTTCTGCCTTGGAAACAGGCTTTGGAACTGCTTTAGAAACAGGCTTTGGAACTGCTCTGCCCTAGGCAATGCTAAACATGCCCTCAACATGCCTAGGGCAGAGCAGTTAGGGCAGAGCAGGTCCACCTCTCTTAGGGCACCCTATGTTGCCTTGCTCTGCCCTAAACCTTTTCCAGAGTAACTGGGATGGAACATCTTGCAGTTGCTCCACCCTAGTGATAGATAGGGCAACCCAAGGGCTCTTATGTGGACAGATTAGTTGCTCTGGATTGTGCTGTTTGCCTTTTTTTGCAGGACATGCTTTTGTCTTTTTATACAGCCAATGCATCAAATGTTTTCCTGTTACTCCTAAAGGGCAGCTTTTCGTACTTTTGTACAGCTTTTCTGACAAACACATGTAAATATATATATTTATGATGGTCTAGATGACCAAAAGAAATACGTCATAATTCTGGAATACTAAATGCTTGCATATTGTAACTGTTGAAGTTTATCCATATGTCTATACATTGACAATCCTCCTTGGATAGTGGTTCTCAAACTGGGGCATTGTGATAGCCATGCTGCAATGCAAGTGCCTGGATTGAGTTTCTGTGGAGGAGCACAGGGGCTTGCTATCAATCACTGCCAATGCAATGGTCTCCTGGGAGTTTGGAAAGCAATTGACTTTTAATTTCAGATAACCATTGTTATTTCTCTCTAAGAAAAAAAAATATTTAATAACTAAATCTATTATAAATTAACATCTATATCTATATCTATATATAATCTTTTAATACTAAATTACTTGTGACCTGATGTCAGCTACTTACACCTGAGGAGGCTCTACCCAAGAAAGCTCTCAGGATAAGTGGCATTTTTTTACCTTCTATGAAAGACCAAATATTAGATCATTGTATTGTCCTAGTAGAGACAGCCTCTGCTATACAACAAAGGGGATTGAAGAACCACATAGGAATTAACAGGAATGTGCTCATTCTCTGTGCAGCCTGGCAAAGTAAAGATAGTTTGAATTTTATTTTACTTTTTTTGGTATAACACACCAATTATGCAGTCTTTCCCCCTCAGCCATTTATGGTAAACTATTTGCTGCTTTTCCTTTTATTAGCTAGCTAAGCATAAGCAGCAAAATCGACCTGAGCTGTAAAACCACTTGGTTGCTTTACAAATAGCTATGGATGCATGTCTCTGTCTATATCAGCATAAATGTATGGAATTCACTATTAAAGCTATCTGTCTACCCAGGGATTAGAACAATGTGGAGGAGGCAAGGTAATCAACAACCTGGTGTATAGAACTGAATGCTGAAAATGTCACATTTTATTTTGATAAGATAGTATATACCAGTAGTTATCATTTAGCATTGGGACCCCACTTTTTAGAATGACGGATTATTGGGGCCACTCCAGAAGAAATATTATTAACCTAGTGACATCATCAAGCAGGAAAATTTCTTAAGTAAAGGTGCAACCCTAACCAACTTTCCAGTACTGACATAAGGACAATGCAATTCCAAGGCAAGGGAACAGATTTTGCCATACCTTGAGGAGGCTTTTGTAACTGCCCCTTAAATGCAAGATACAACACATGCCCAATGGCACAACTATGCCAGTGCTGCAAAGTTGGTTAGGATTGCATCATAACCTAAATAAATTCAAAGTTTACAATAAGTAAGCATTTAAAAATTAATTTGAAATAAAAAATCCTTCTAGCTCTTCCAGGCAGTTGGTGATCTATTTAAAAAAAAATTCTTCAAACCTTCCAAAGGCTGTAATTCTATCCACATTTACTGGGAGTAAGCGCCATTTATTATTGTTAAAAGCATATACTTTGTAGTGTTAAAAGTAGAGTTCTGTAATATTAAAAATAGAGTTTTGTAATATTTCCTAAAATGCAGTCATATACCATAGTAGCATCCAGTCTAATACATTAAAAATACACATTGAAATTAACCCACCTGAAACTAACCCTTTTAGTGGGTCGTGATCTGACTTGTATGTTATACACGGGAGTAAACCATCATGGCTGGGAGCAGGAGAATAGCTTTTCCTAAAACTTTATTTGCATTGTAGACTTCTACAATTGTAGACTTCTAAAGGTGGTTGTTTACTAAGGTGTAACACAACATGGTGTGCAAGTTACTGCTTGGTCATCAGTTTATCTCTTTATACCCTGCTAAGAGACAACACAACTGGGACCAGGCAGCCAGACTCAATCAGAAAGCAATCAAAGCAAGTACTAGTAGAATTCTCCTGGTCACCTGTTGCCACCAACCATGTCCTACTTGGTGGTTAATGCTGACTTTGGATTCTACATAATGTGAGAGGCACTGACCAGAAAATTCCTGTCATAGGGCAAAATCCAGAGTAACTACGGGGAGTCCTTGCTCCGGTGTAAGAAAAACTTACTCTGGATTCCAATATGTATTTCCCATAGATTTTCAGTAGGTGGTGCAGTAACTATGGGAGCATGTAAAGTATCTTACATGCTCCCGTAGTTACTCTGGATTTGGGGGTAACTCTTTTGGGAAGATGGGCACAGCAGAGCAATTCTACTTCCACTTTATGCTTCTCGTAGGCTGCAATTCTTATCTCCAGTTAGGCCAGCCTAAGCCCTGGCATAAGTCCTGTGCTGACCTGGGGGTGTCACCATAGTGCTGTATGACACTTCTGCACCACTCCTGGGGGAGGGTTAGGCCAGTGTACAGACATGCACTTGGCCTCCCTACATCACCATGGGAATTGGAGGACTGATTAATTATCCAGCCTAGGTTAGGATTGCACCCTAATTTAAGAATCACTGGTGTTTTGGTTTCCTTTATTCTTGTTTCTTTTTTCAATGGACTGTTAGAATTCCTATAAATTTTTCTAACTTTCCTTTTTTCAGTCTTTGCATTAGGGTAGGAGGGAAGCCAAAATATTATAACAATTTAGATTTCCACTCTAAAAGAAACACTCTCCTTCATTCATTTGCTTTTCCAAGCTCAGTTCCTCTCCAGACAAGTGAAGATTACATATGTCTGTTTAGTAGCGTCTGCTTTCATCTGTGGTGTATTGTGTCTGGGCTCCAACGATTGTGGCGACTCAAGTCTGCTTCATGCAGTTTATGGGTTGTGGGTTCCAGAACAACACGCCAGTCTGTTTTTATGCTGTTAAAAGCTCTTCACCCGGTTGAATCGATGCCCAGAAAAGCTTTTTTGTGACATTTTATCCTTTGACAATTCTCAGATGAAAGTGACAATCAGAGTTGCTCGTGTGACATAGCGGCAAGGCAAACAATGGAACCAAAGAGAATGATTTCTAGAGGGTCCCTAGTTCAAATCTCCCCATAACTATGAAATTCTTTGGTGGCTGCAATTTCTCAGGTTTGCCCACCAAGGCACTGTGATTGATATGAGAGTGGCATATTAAAAGCCACAAGTTCCCTCTGTGGTTGAACACAGAACACATGGAAGGATAAGAGTATGGCTAAGGAACACATCAGTGGACTCCCTATATTCTACATCTTCATGCTAAATGCCAACAGAATATCGGTGACATGTCTATTAAGCATGTCTATTTTTTGTTTTGTTTTTTAAATCTTGGACTAAAGGGGACTGAGACTCAAAACAGTTAGGCTGGCATAAGCCCTGGCATAAGTCCAGTGCTTATCTAGGGTATCAGAAAAGTGCTTCAAGGGTGTTAGGATTAGATATGCCAGATGAAGTCATGCTTGGGATTGAGTTAAGTGAAGTTAGGGACTGAGTGAAGTCATGCCAGCTGAGTTATGCTGGCCTAAATTGTTTAGGATTTGAGGGTATGAAACGCTTTGGCATTTTTGCCTAAGCTTTACCTTTCAAACCGATTGTCTGTGCTGAGCTTTGGGTTATGGCCGTACCACATATACCCAGGACAGCCATTATAAAGATGGGCGCATTCTGTAGAATGACATTACTACGGTTAGGTATTAAATGAAAGCTACGGCTATTATAGGTAAAGAATTGCATTCCCAGACAATAGTGCTCAAGCATTTCAAGGGAAGGTAATCAAACAGAGGAGTGTGCAACTGCAATGCGCCAATTTATTATGTGAAATATCAAGGCTTTCCATATACGTGTGGAAATTGGAGCCAAATTATGTCTTATTGTTTCAGCTCTTGCTTAATCTGGGACATTCTCATCTTACAGCAACTGCTCAAGTTCTGTCACGTTTCATGCTATGTCACAGATGAGATGCAAAGTCAAGCTTCTTACACTACTGGCTCATTACGGAAATTGAGTGAGCTCCCACGTTATCATCATAAGCCATGCAATGCACTTTTAGGAATGTTACACCAAATCCCTGAGCCAAAGCATTACGAAGAAATCATTAGCATATCAGGAATGCTGTCCTATAGCCAATAGTCTCACCACTGCCAAGTAATAAAAGAGGAATACATGGAGGTCAGCAAGAGCCAGCTACAAATGCTGGCTCCGAGGGCAAGATGGGTTTGCTCCAGGGTTGGTTTTTACGGCCTGTAAATTAACTCTAATCAACAACATGTCTATCATAAATAATTTTCTTTTGCATATTAACCATGCACAATCAATTACTTCCCCAAAATGTGGAGCATCTCACGGACTGTTACACTTATTTCATTGCGATTTTGACACGTCTGCCATAGGGACAGACGTCTAATGTACGATCAGAATATACAGTGATTTACAAAGTTACATAACCAAAAGAGAGGTACCTGCCCTGAAGAGGTTACAATCTTAAGCATAAACAGGGGAGGGGGGCAAAGTTCGGTTTGATAGCAAAGAGAAGGGATAGGGAGGAAAGAAGCAAATTCAATGAATCATACTTAAGCTTCATGCAGTTGGGAAAAGCAAACTGTGGGTACAAATCAACTGGATCAATTTGTGGTTTGGGAGCTGGACTGAGACCTGGAGGATCCAGGTTCGAATCCTTCCTTGTCCATGGGCCAGTCATTCACTCTTTGCCTTGCCTACCTCACAGAGATGTTGTGAGGACAGCAGGAAGGGAGAAACTAAAGCTTTGTAAGCTGCCTTAGGTTTTGGCATGGGAAAGGCAGAGTATAAATCCTTTAATTAAATAATTAAATAATTAAATAAATAAATAAATAAATAAATAACTGCAGCCAACAGGACTCAGCAGTGCTTATTATGAAAGAACTTATCTTTAACGGGCTTGTCATCACTGTGAATTGAGAGGATACAACAGAACACACCCAACATTCTCCTCTGGATGTGTCTAGCAGAAGTACTTTTTCTGCATCTGACAGTGTTTGATCGATAACACGCAATGATAATTAGTATTTGACAGCTGAGACTTTATCCCAGTTTTATGAGATTTCATATACAAAGACTGCCAAACAATCAAGACGTTGCCAACTAGTCTGAAAGCACTGAAATTCTGAGTTAAGAGTATTTACAGTTAAAATGTGGATTCAAATTTGAAATAAACCATGTACCAAATTGGACCATAGACACAATCCAGAGTAACTACAGGGAGTCCTTGCTCTGGTGTAAGAACAATTTACTCTGGATTGCAATATGAATTTCCCATAGGTTTTCACGATGTGTAGTAACTATGTGCAGTAACTACAGGTACACGTAATGTCTCTTACGTGTTCCCACAGTTACTCTGGATTACAGGGTATGTCAGCTAGCAATACCTTATTGATGAAAATCAATGGTTTGTTCATCACAGACAATGTGAACAAAGTATGGACATGAACATAACCAACTTTCTAGCACTGTCATAGCTGTGCAAGTGGGACATGTGCTGCCTCCTGTAGTTGGGGGGCAGTCATGGAGGCGTTGTCCAGGTAAGACAATGTTTGTTCCTTTTCCTCGGAGTTGCACTGTCCTTATTTCGGTCCTGGAAAGTTGGTTATGATTGCACCCAGGGCCTCATGGACCAAATGAACCAATGAAGAAGTCTACCATCCAGTGCTTTGACTGAGCCTAAAGAGAGGGGAAATAGCATAGACAGAGAATGGGCATCACCGTAGATATAGTAGGCAGCACAATGTGCCATGGAAGGGCCCTACCACTCACCTTTGGAGTCACTCAGGGTTGTGACAGCCCTCTGGCTATGCTACTGATAACAGGTGTATAAGAGGAAACTGATAAGGGGTGTATAAGAGGCACTTGAAAGGTGCCTTTTTGCTAAGTTAGGATTCATTTGAACAGTGAAATGTACAAGCTGATAAATATCTATTCTGTGAGTAAAGGGTTTAAAGCAAGAAACAAATGTGGATGTCTGCCTTTACTTCCAAGATCACCCTGCATTCAAATGTGCTTCCATTGCTTGCTGGTAAAACTGCTTTACAAAATAATTTTGTGAATAGTAGCATGGTCTCTGATGTCAAACTAGTCCATAATAAAGATATATCCAAAGACCTGACACTGAAAGATATTGTGAACCAAATTTGACGGTTTTTGTAACTCAAATTTGACAGGTTTTTCCAATCTCCAGCATTTCCAAAATTCTCTTCTTGAGCATGTAGTATCTAGGCTTTGATGAGAAAGCTCTGAGGAAATATCAGCCCCTGATGATTCAAGGTAAGGACATTCCCTTACCTTGAGAAGGCTTTTATGATTGCTGCCCCCACAATTGCAGGATGCAGTGCATGTCAATAGGTACAACTATGCCAATGCTGGAGATTTGGTTAGGATTGCGCCCTTAGATTGCACACTTTCTTGAAGTAAACCCTACTGAACACAATGGAACTTACTTCTGAATAGACACACCTAGGATTGTGCTGTAAGTCTACTCAAGGCAGTGATTTTCAACCTTTTAAATCTCATGGCACATTGATAAGGCAGTGAAATTGTCAAGGCACACCACCAGTTGTTTCACATTTGGCAAGGCACACCATGCTGGTGATGTATGGTTCACATCCTTTTATGGCCCTATTAATAAATGATATTTATTTAATAGAAAACTGAATTTTCCTACAATCCAGAGTAACTTCGGGAGCATGTAAGAGACATTACGTGCACCAGTACTTAGTGCACCACCTAGTGAAAACCTATGGGAAATTCATATTGCAATCCAGAGCAAATTGTTCTTACACTGGAGCAAGGACTCCCCATAGTTACTCTGGATTGCGCCGTCTTATGGGATACTTGTAGACCTCATGGCACACTGGCTGAAAATCGCTGACTTTAAGGCATTATAAATCTATCCATATGAAATATTACTTACAAGTCATAGCAAACAGCCATGATTTATAAGTTCTGAACAGGTAACGACATGGAGCTATGGCAAAGACATGTAGTTTCTTGTATTTTCTTTTTTGGATAATTGATTCTCTAGGGCTTGGTGACCTCCCTCACCACACAACAGAGGCATTTGGAAATTTGCATTGAGAAACTGTAAAAATTGTATCTGATCTCAAGGATAAAGATTTGGATTTTTATTCTCATTTTAAATGGTCTGAATTTGTATGGCGTGAGGCTGATTGCCTGGTTTCTGTCAACATCACCTTATAAATACTGCTTTCAGTCTCAGACTCCCCAAGCTGGCCTTATAAAAGAGAAATGAATGGAATTTTACTTTGTTTTCAGTTTTAGCTTCCCCCCTTTTTATTCTTAAATGGCACTTGTACTATGTCACTGGGTAAGGACAGAATAATGTTTCCTGGAAGATTACTGCAATGTGTTCTGGTGGAGACTTCACTACCCTTTATGTTTCACAGAATGTAATGGCTTGCCTCCTGGTCAGTGGTAGGTTTTGAAGTGCAGAAACTTGTCATGAAATTTCTTCCCCATAGCCACATCCTACAAAATGTTGACAACAGCAGCAAAAGCAACAATCTGTTTTGATCCTTTCATATTTTACTGGTACTTTGAAACTTAGCAATTCTTCATGGAAAGATGCCACTTATTTCATCCTACAGCCTTGAAGTTTGTTGAAAACATTGAAAATGGGATGAAACACAAACTCAAATAATACAAAAAGTTATACTGGAGTGCGAGCTGCTGTGGGTGTACTCAGAAGGAAGTTGCATCGCATTCAACATGATTTATTTACAGTAAAACCTTGGATTGAAAGTAATTTGGATTGACAGTGTTTTGCAAGACAAGCAAACATTTCTAATAAATTTTAACTTGATATACAAGTGATGTATTTATAGACAAGCAAAAAAAAAAAAATAGCCCTGACTGGGATATGGCTGGTTTTGGCACTCAGCCAGCACCTGCTCAGTTTCTCCTGAGAGACCAGCCATGTCTACTCTGAAGTAAGGGCACAATCCAGAGGAAGGGCAGTGAGGAGAGTCCTAGCTGGGCTGCCCTAACTATTCTATATCCAGAACAGAAAGTTATGCCTCATCCAGAGAGTCAGGAAGCCTGGGCTGCTCTAGCTGCTCCAGAGCATGCTAAGTCAGTGACAGCTGGGGAGGGCTTGCTCCTGAGGAGACCACCCTCAGATCACACTGAACAAGGAACAGCTGTGGTGCCTGCCTCAGAAGGAAGCCCAGCAGTTCTTAACAACCAAAACCAGCTGTAGTTCCTCTAGTGGAGGGTGTATGCTTGTAGTGGCCTGCTGTATCCCCAGGTTAGTGGCTGCCATAGTTGTGCCATATCCTGAGGTGGAGAGTTGCAGCTAAGCAGCTAGGCTGGCCAAGAACTCAGATTTTTGGTCAACACTACCATTCTTACTCTGCCTTGTCATGGACCCCTATGGGTCTACTCATTACTATACCTGCCACTGAGGTAGTATATGAGGAGTTGGAAGAGGGCATTTCTGCCCTGGAAACAGGCTCTGGATACGAAGTAACTGCTCTGCCCTAGGCAATGCTAAACATGCCCTCAACATGCCTCTCCTGAGCTGCCTAGGCTGCCCCAGTTAGGGCAGCCTAAGTCCACCTCTCTTGGGGCACACTATGTCGCCTTACTCTGCCCCAAGCCTTTTCCAGAGTAACTATGGTGGAGCATCTTGTGGTTGCTCCACCCTAGTGATAGATAGGGCAACCCAAGTGCTACTCTAGATTGGGCTGAAAACCTATTAAGCAACTCTGAAGTAAGCCTACTCTGAAATAAGCCTTAATAGGGCTCAGTCTTATAAAAGGGGAGCAATGGAAAGGAGCCCGAGAGCCTTGCATGTCTACTAAAGTCAGTGGGGCTAACTCCTGTATAATGATTATTATTTATTATTATTTTAGAAATTTACATCCTGCCTTTCTCGGGCAAATTAGCCTGACTCAAGGCGGCTGACATGAAACATAATTAAAAACATAAATAGAACAATTTGATAAAACAATTAAAACATACAAGCTAAAAAACAACATAGATTAAGAATGATAAAACAAGAGTCCCCCAATCTCTGCTGCCTAAAAAGCTTTTTTAAAATACCCATAGCTGCGTCAACGTAAATGTCTTTTACATTGACACAAGAGCTGCCATAGCTACTCTGGAGTGATGGGTTAGTGCAGATTAATTTGCCTTATTTTTCTTTATATCTTTTTTGTATTATATTACAGTATTGTAATAATTTTTCTATAAATATTTTTGGGTTGTGGAACAAATCGTCTTTCCAACATTTATTATGGAAAAATTTGCTTTGATATTCAAGTGTTTTGGATTATAGTATGCTTCCGGAACGAATTATGCTGGTAAACCAAGGCACCACTTATTTATTTATTTATTTATTTATTTATTTATTCATTCATTCATTCATTCATTCATTCATTCATTCATTTATACTCTGCTTTTCCCCCCAAAGGGAATTCAGTGTGGTTTTACAGGTAAATCTGTATTAACAGGTAAATCTGCATAGGACTTGAAACTTAGGGCCCAATCCCAACATATCTCAGCACCAGTGCTAATCTCCAGCTCTGGCACAGTGTTTGGCAAATGTTATAAGGCATTTGTGCAACATCTTGGGAGGAAATCAGCATTATAATAATCTGTATAATCATTGGGATAATTGGGGGGGGGTCATACAAATTTCATCTGTCAACATGCTTTAAATGCCACATTCAATCATATTTTAACTTCATACTTTGGATGTGCCAGCCTTCATGTGACTGGTGGACACACATGCCCACACTCAACCTCTGAGTGTGCACTAACAGCCAATACCCTGCCTTGTTTCTGCACCGGATAGGCTGCTCATCTGAGCATAAAGTAGCATTATACATTTACTCTTCAACTGTCCTGTGACATTGGAAGCTCTCAGATGCTTTCTTGGTTCCCCATGACCAAGGGAATGACTGCATCCAGGAATTCAGTGCCCAAACATTACGGTGTTACATTATAATAGCAGAGATACACTGACAGCATAGTAGCCAGATGTCACTTTCTGCTAACAAGTGGGACTACGCAATCTTTAAGCTAGTGAATTATAGCTGCAAAAGCAAATAAATATTAAATAAGCAACAGAGGGTCAGGCAGGCTTGTAAGATGCACAGATACTATGGTGATTCGGCCCAAACAAAGTACCAGTGAGACATTCATTTAAAATGGCTAGATAAACAAAAACTACTTTAGAAAGATAAATGCAAGTGGAAGCAGAAAGAGGAAGGCAGAGGTGAACAAATAAGCAAATATCCTGATTTTTTTTTTAAGGAAAGAAAGAAAGAAAATTCCCTTACAGGTTTAGCCGATAATGTCAACAAGCATCATTCTTCCTGGTTTTTCAGTATATGTCAAGTCCTCTATTGCCTCTAATCTGTTGTAAGCTATATTCTCTATAGACAGATATAACACCAGAGGAGAGCATTAAGACCACCTATTCATATTTTTTTGACATCTGAAGTACAGTCAGACCTCAGTAGGACTACAGCATTTGGCTCAGAGTGGATCTGTGATCTTATCGAATATGCAATCCCACATAAAGGAACTGCTGAGCAGCACGAGGGTTGCATAAATATTAAACGATTGAGAATGGTTAACTCTTTGGATGAGAGAGGGGGAGAGTGGGATAAAGCAAGTCAAGGACTGAGGGATGGAGCACGGGCTCAGGAAACATAGAGCGATTTGTCTAAGAAATGGAAAATGAAGGGGACGGCATATGGAATCACTGCAGGCTTTTAAAAAACAGAGGACTATATCTAAAGTGAATTTCCCTTGAGTGTGATTCCAAATGAGGGCATGATGCAGGCGTAAATATAGAAGGTGCAGTTCAGAAAGTGAATATACATTACAGCCTGGGCTCAGGCCTTTGATGACTCCGGCGGGAAAAAAGACACAGGCAACCAGAAAACTTGTTATTTTGTCAAAAGATATGGGAAATGGATTAGGCACCAAGAGGCCACCGCATTTCTGCACTGACTTTCGGTCATCACTATTTACATTCAAAATGTTAAGCCTCTAGCAGCCCAGTCTGATGGGGCTTTAGTGCTAACCGCAGCAAAAGTGCCATAAAACGCTTTCCAGCATGCTTAGTTTGGAGCTGCTGGGATGCTGATGGTGAGGATGGTAGCCACCCACCAGCAATGTTGGCTCTCCCACCACCTGCTGTGGCAGGTAAGGCAGAAGGAGATGGAAGTGGGCAGCATGGAGGTGAAAAGGAAATCAGGAGTGAGCATAACAGGTGCAGGGAGCCTGCAGGAGGCACAGCAGCAATCCAGCAGCAATGGCACATACTTTCCTGGGAGTGAGACCCACTGAAAACAGTGGGCTTACTTCTGAGTAAACATGTTTAGGATTGTACTCTTCAAGATTTATTTTCCTTTTATTTGCATGTGGAGACCATTCTGTCCATAATATCAACATTATCCAGAACAGAACAAACAACGCAAAAACCTGCAACACCTGTTTATCATAGGTGGCGGATGAGCATGTACATCAGAAGTAATCCCACATTCATACTGTTTTCTGCTCTCTAGAAAAAAAATTAATCACTGTCGTTCTCACAGATCACAGTGTTAAGAACTTCAGTAAATCTTGATATTGGGCTAAACTTTATATATTTTATAATAACGCTGAACTCTTTAGCAGCGCATCATCGTCCATTATAGTAAATGTCATAGCAAGTGTGAATAAAATTAGCCACATGAAAGCCAGAGAATGTAATCCAAACAATTGAAAATAAATAGCCTCGCAAAAATAAGACCATCCTAACGAATTTTCCAGCTCTGGGTTAAGGACAATGAACTCCAAAGGAAGGGAACAAGCATTGCCTTAAATTGAGGCCTCACAGGCATCCCCATAAATGCAGGATGCAACATATGCAGCACTAGTACAGCTACGCCAGTGCTGGAAAGTCAGTTAGGATCGTGTCCTATGTGTCATAGCAACTGTGGATATAATTAGCCACATGAAAGCCAGATCGTGTAATATAAACAACTGAAAATAAAAATAGCCTATCATAAATACGGCCTCAAATTTCTTTCCCTAATTGCAATTAGTTTCTGAAAGATTTTCCATGTTTAATTCTGAGCTCTCATTTTTATCGCCACGGACATTGGAGGCTGGAAGATCTGTATGGATTTCTATTATTTCCACATATCGAGCTTGTTCTGTGAGTTTCTATGATTTGTAAACACAGGCCTGGTTGTTTCACATGCTGCAGAAGATGGAGGAATCTGAGGAAGACAAGAGGATTTGATTGCTGTACAGCACACAGAAGCTGAAATTGCTTAATGCCATTGAGGTGGTTATAAGAAACTATTTTTGAAGGAATAAAAGCCACCTGAACAATATTTTAAAGGCTTGCTTTAACAAGCATTGTACTATACCCATCATTCTGAAGGAGAAAATATTTCAAAAGGGTTTTTTTTTTGTTCTCTCTTTTCCCAAATCTCCAATTTTTTCCACATGAAATAGTTTTGTTTTTTTTAAGCCTCAGGAAAGCATCATTTTTTCAAGCTGCCCATTTAATAATACGAAGAACAGCTTTTAAATGTGTCCAACATCAAAATAGGCCAAGTATTTATTTATTAATTTGAGGGGTCTTTTTTACTTTGTGCTTTTCCTTTCAGTTAGGGAGGTGCTCAAATCACACCATAATAAAAATAAGATATATTAAAAGCAGAAATTAAAAGCAGAAAACAAAAACAATGGCTGACAAATGAAAAGCCATGAGGGCAAAAGAAGGCAGACTCTAGGCTGTAGTAAATTAGTGGAAAGCCAAATGGAATTTAAAAATGCATTCAGCCACTTGCTGAATCTGGATAATGAAGGTGCCAACCACAAACTTGGCAACACCAAGGAGGCCCACTTCTGCCAGGTGCACTTTTGTCACAAGTGGAACATGTAAAAGAGCACTTTTTGACTATCTCAGGAGAGATGGGTTGTTTTGTGTGGCAAGAGGTACTCTATGTTTTCCAGATATTTCGGGTTGTAATGTTTAACATAAGCACCCCAAGGCCCAATCCTAACCAACCTTGCAGCATTCACACATGGGGAATGTGCTGTATCCTGCACTTGGGTGGCACCTCCTCAAGATATGGGAATGCTCGTTCCCTTAACTTGGAGCTTCTGCTGTATCCTGCACTTGGGTGGCACCTCCACAAGATATGGGAATGCTTGCCCTAACCTCAGGGCCTAAACAATTTAGGCCATCACAATTCATCCATTTCCCCATACCGATGGTGGTGTGGGGAGGCCAATGCATACCTGTGCACTGCCCTATTGCCTTAGGAGTGGAACAGAAGTGCCTAACCCCAGGCCAGCACACCAAGGGTTAGGATTGCACTGTCAGTGTTGGAAAGCTGGTTAGGATTGCAACCTGAGTTACATTTGGAAACATATTGGCAGCCAGTGGAGATGGAACACCATAGAGGTGATCCATGTCTTGTGCTAGTCAGCAGTCCAGCAGCAGACATCTGCATTGCCAGAAGTCTTCTAATTGTCCTTAACAGCAGCCTCACATAAGAATTTTTTTACAGCAATACAAATGAGATGTAGCCAATGACCAGACAACTGTGGTACAGGCTGATCAGCATATGAAAGGACAGAGATGGCACACAAGCATATATCGGGCAAAATACCTGGGGTCACAGCAAAAACCTGGGCATCCAGGTCAAGGCAGTGGCAGAAGTACAGTGGTACCCTGGTTTTAGAGAGACTTGGATTAAGAGTGTTTTGGATTAAGAGTAAATTTTCTCAGAAATTTTGACTTGATTTAAGAGCACTATCTTGGAAGACGAGCACTTCTGATGAAATTTGGAACTGGATTCCATGGCCAGGGAACACACAGGGGGGATCTGGAGGAGCAGCCTGAGCCAGGTGTGTGTGGGATCTGTTGGCAGTGTGGAAGGTGTATTTGTGGGTGTTTTGTGTGTGGCAATGTGGAAGGTGTCCCTTATCAATATTACAGCGTTGTTCCCCATCAGCAGAATGGGAATGATTTATAGCTGCATGAAAAGGCAAAGTTTCCATTGAGCCAATGGATAGCAGTGACTCCATTAGGGAATGGTATCCTACAAAATATGTCCCTCCTCTCTTGTCTTCCTCACACCATCCATTAAGGTTTTCAAAGGTACAGTACAGTTCAGTACTGTACAGTATTGTCTTTATTACAGTATTTTTATTATATTATAGTGTTTTGTAATCATCATTATATACAGTAAATATTTTTCTATACATATTTTTGTGTTGTGGAACCAATCTGTTTTGGATAACAAGCTTTTTGGATTACAAGCATGCTTCTGGAACGAAATATGCTCGTAAACCAATGCACCACTGTACATCCAAGAAGCAAATCTTTGTATTTGTATGTATACTTCCTTTAGGAAGAAAGGCAGGATATAAATCTATTTTTAAAAAAAAAACAAAAACCTGTCCAATTCCTTGCAGAACAGGCAGACAATCCAAAACCTGGATCCCAGTTTTTCTTGCTAACAGCCATGTGTCTGATCACCTGTGATGACTATCCAATAATGCTGGATAAACATTCAGAAAAGCATAAGAAATGTAGAATTATCCACTGTGTTGCATGAGGTAGAAGCGCATTGCCGTCACTACCTGGAATGGCGCTGACAGTAAGGGGGTCAGGTCACTAACACAGCGTATTGCAACACCTGCAATATTTATTGTGATTACATTGGGCAACACTATGGTTTTAGGAAGAAGATTGGTGGGACATTCCTCTCCTTGTCCACCCACTTATTTCCACCAACATTGGAAAGGATCTGACATTCAACAGGCCAAATCCAGTCACCAATATCTGGTAGGCTGCACATAAGAACAACTTCATATTAGCAGATTTGGAATCACTGAAGAATCAGTAAAATGCTTAACAGAGCTGATAGGAATAAGATAACATGTGAATCTGCTTTCAGAGAGACCAAAGTTGAAGACAACTATCAGCCACACTGAAAGCCTAGTAGGAGATGCTCCGCGACACAAATTTTCCAGAACTAAGCAAAAGCAGCGAAAGAACAGAAAGCAGAGAAATAAAACATTCTTTTATCACCGATCTTGACAGGCGTTATATTGTGCCACAGTGTCATTTGTTTAGTTACTGCTATAGCAATTGCTGTGCAGAAATCTTTGAAGCAGCCATATGGCATCTTTGAATGGAAGCCATTATGTTTTCCGTGAGTAACCCACCCGCTCTCAGCAAAGGATAAATGGCTTCTCGTTGCCACTCTTTGGCTAAATATAACATGGGGGTGATCCTTAGAAGGGTACTGGCTTCTCCTCTCCCTGGTAAGTTTTTACACTGATGTACTGGTGGAGCTAACCCTAAGGCTATCATTTTTTTAGATGGTGAGCAATTTTGAGGGCAGGAAGCCATTAGCCATTAGTTATTTCAAGTTATCTATAAACTGCTTTGTAAACTTTTATTGGGAAAGTGGTTAATAAATACCGTACTGTTAATTGATTGATTGATTAATTGAATGAATGATTGATTGATTGATGTCACATTTGGTGGACATGAATGGCCTGCTTTGTCTTCGAGCACTTCAATAGCAAGGATTTTTTGAAACCTCGGCCATGCCATAGAGCAACCCACCATCTTTTTGCCATGAAAGGATTGTGCACCTTGGTACATTGAGTTGACATACAGGCTGAAATAACTGCTCACTTACAACAACTGTCAACTGCAGGGGGGCTCAGCCATGACTACACAGAAGCTGTGACTTGCTTCTGAAGACACAAGGCACTTCCGAGAAATATTATTTTTACTTTATTGTTTTGTGTATTTATTGAAGCACAGCGATACCACCTTTCCATATCGCAATTCCCAAGACAGCGTACAACATCACTTAAAACAACTTAAAATATTGCCACTGTGAAAATAACAGCAAATCAGCAGCAGACAGTAACATTGAAAAAGAGTCATAAAACCAACATGAACCATTAAAATTATTATGAGCCACAGAAAGCTCAGGAAATGAATGCATTTTCACCGGATGTCTACGGGCCAAATCACACATTATGTTAAAGGAGTAGGCGAGCCCGGTTCTGTTAAAAAAAAAATTATTGCTGAGAGAGTGGGGATCTGAATCAGGCCAAAATCACAGCGTGGTGGTGAAGAAGGCAGGCTTTAAAAATTTTCCCTACTGTAGTTGCATTGGTTTTCAGTAGAAGGCCATTTTATAATATAAATATAGTGCACTTATTTAATGTATAATGTGATTTGGCCATAGTTGGACATGAAAGTGAGAGAAAGAAAGGGTCCAGGCCAGGCTAGGTCGAGCCATGTGGACAAACAAGACAGAAAAGGGCTTCAAAGATATAAAACAGGAATGTGTAATTAGGGCTGCAATCCTAAAGACACTTTCCTGGGAGTAAGACCCATTCGACACAATGGGGCTTACATCTGAGTAGATATGGTTAGGATTGTGCTCTTAGTTGCAATGAGTATCTGTGGCATATTTAAGTGCTTATTGAACCCACAAGGCACACTGCGTATTACCTACTCAGAGGTAAGCCTCTTTATGTTACTAGGATTTACTCCCAGGATTGCAGTCTAACTGTGTTATATCCATGTTATAACACTACCATGTTGCTAATTTAAGGTTCACCATTAATTTTTGTAGGTTATACAATAATATAGTATATAATATTGCTATATCTGCAACAAATGTTATACTAAGCAATTCAACTTTAATTGTATTAAAGATATTGACAGTAACTGATTGCATATAACCTTTTTTCCAAATCTTTGCTTATCTCCCTGTGCTTCAAGGAAATGTCTGCTAAGGGTGCAATCCTAACCGGCACATTTCACCCGGGGAGGGGGGGAGCATGTCTTGCTCTAGTGTGAGTGACCCCTCAAGGAGTAGAGCAGATGTGCCTTACAGCACTTCTGTGACACCCCCAGATTTGTGCCGGGATTTATGGCAGCCTAACTAGGGATTAGGATTGCCGCCTAATTTATGTTATTTTCTAAAGTGCTGCACAAGACAGAAAGACCAGCAAGGTGAAGATAGAGGGAGTCTCTGAACAGAGCAAGAGATTTTCAAGCAGTAGAGGGTGGTAGACTAGGGCTGCAATCCTAAACTCCAGTTAGGCCAGAGTAAGCCTATCAGTCCTATGCTGACCTGAGGGTGTCACAAAAGAGCCACAAGACAAGACACTTCTGCACCTCTTCTGGCAGATGGATAGGCCAGTGCACAGACATGCACTTGCCTCCCTACATCACCATGGGAATTGGGTGACTGATTAATTGTGCCAACCTAGGTTAGGATTGCATCCTAGGAGAAGCAAAGTAGACAGTGAACAGTGAACATCACTGTGCACCGATCTTGCTTCTTTATTCTGATCATGGTAGATGAAATGTCCAGAAAAAAAGAGAAAAAAAGTCCATGCTTTACCTTGTTTTACCCTTTTACGGAAATATTTCAACTTCATTTCAATAAACCCCTTGCTTCCCCTCACCCAAACACCCCACCCCAAATACAAGGAGACTTTGTACTGAGCCTTATTCTGCTTAATCGCATTTTACAGCCTCAATTTAACAGGCACTTCCCTTTTAAAATTAAAATCCCAGCCCCGTTTTGTGTTTTGAAGCATGGTTTGCTCAGGCAGACCCGTTTGATCAGGATTCTCTGGATACCTCTGGTAAAACAGGGGGTCTCCAGGAAGTAGGAAAACCTTCCCATTCATGGGGATTTGAGCCTGGCGAGCAGCCATGCTTCGAGAGTCCATCAGAGCGGGACCAAACTGAGGAGGGACGAGAAGGAAGGTCCTCCCCCACCTTGTGGCCAGCAGCAGCAGCACGTCTCAGCTGTAGCTTCTCCTGGACCTCCACAACCCCTGCAGTGAGCACTGGACTGCATGAGCAGCGCACTGCATGAGCACTGCAGCCTCACCGGCCAGCCCTCCCTCTCCTGCGACTGCCATGCTGCCTCTGCTGGCTCTCTGTCCAGCCCAGGTTTCCCGCGTCTCCTCCCTTCCTCTCCAGCTGGCTGCGCCACCTCTGGGGCCTCAGCAGCCAGCCCCTTTGTCCCATGGCTATCATGCTGGCCGCGCTGCACCTTCTCCAGTGGGCCGTGGCAACTCTGCAGCATCACCGGCCAGCCAGCCAGGACTCCCACGCCGCCTCTTCCACACCACTTCATCTTGCCAGCTGACTGAAGCTGAGTGTGTATGTATGTGTGTGTGGGTGCATACATGGGTGTCTATGTGTGTGTGAGCGTGCATGCATGGGGGTGTGTATATGTGTGTTCATGCATGGGTGTGTGTGTATGTGTGTGTGAGTGCATGCATGGTTGTCTATGTATGCATGTGTGAGTGAGTGCATGCTATAGGTGAATGTGTTTGCGGGTGTGTGAGTGAGTGAGTGCATGTCAGAATCATGTATGTCACTTGCGTGAGTTGTGTTGCTGCAAACATGAATCATGTATGTTAAAAGGTTTTCAATTTTAAAAGTGTTGAAATTCAGTACAGCAAACCAATACGAGTATTTTTGCTTTATTTTAACATGTCTTACATTTGTCCTACATTTTTGAGGGGTGTCTTACGTTTTTTAGCCGTGTAGGAGTTTTGGCTTGGGTGGGGGTAGGACTTTTGGAGTCTTGGTGGGAACTTTTGGGTTCAGCATCTGGTCACCTGGGTTTGCTGTGTTAATGCTTGCGTTCTCAGCTCCCCAGTCAATTCGGCCAGTGTACAAGAAATGCTGAAGGGATCACGCAAAATATAATTGCCCTAATGCTTTGCATATTTATGTTGGAGACCTTTTTATGAAGTGTTACTTTGAAAAGAAGGGGGAAAGAAAAGAACGATCAGTACATCTTTTAAAAGGAGTGATTGATTGCTGCCACTCAGCCATTCCTTGGCTCCTCTCTTAGCCTCAGTAATAAGTTTTTCATGAACACCAGGCTGCTATTAAAGAACCGTATTCATCATAAGCCAAGCAGAGAGCAGGCAGACTTTGATGGGCACAATACCATATTTCAATCCACAGTGTCCTTTCAGTTCAACTTGATCTGCTGCCTCATTAGCAGTAAAGCAAAAATACACAAAGCCCTTTGTAAACATTAATCATAAACGCGCAAAGAAAACAACAATCCCCTACCCAACACAACCCACTCTTCTACATACTGAATTACCTATTACTGAACTCTCCAACTGATCGTGTATAGCTGAAAAATTCTGTTTGCTTTCAACTGCAAGAGGGTAATACTTTGGTATAGCTCCTGGTGGTGTCTTATCAGCAGAATGGCTGAATGCAAAAGAAGACATTTCCCCCCCACTTTTTCCTTTGTCTTCTCAGCTAGGGTAAAAAATAGAAAGTCCTGCAGGACATGGTAAATTGCAGCACGCAGTGTGAAGTTTAATTTTGTGGCACAGCACTGGAGTCTAGCGGAGGTGCTGCTGGTGATCACAAAAAGCTTTCCTGCTGACTTCTACTTCTGTACGCAGGCCGGGGATTCAAGTTACACTCAATGACCAAAGCAGGCTTCCAGCTAGTACAATAGATGGATGGCGTGAAATGGATGGAAAAGAGGCAAAGTCCTGCTCCACAGACAGCATGCAAATTGCATGCACAGCCCTTAGGAAGTTCAAGCGGTTGCGGTGAGGACATTACTTTCTGGTGCCCATTGCAAATCCTCGCTCGCATTTATGCACTGTAAAGGCCTGACAGGAGGATCCTAATGGATAATGGCAAAATGTCGGAAGCCTACATCATAATTTCATGAAAGGGAGTTTCATTGCGACTAGTGGACTGAAAGCCTTCACACTTCAAAAGAAGAAAGCTACGTATTGTCAACAGAGCTTTTCTTCTGTGAATTTGTTTGCTTAAGCTGCCAAGAGTTAAGAAAAGGGTGTCGACTTCATGAATGAGATAGAGGACTTTTCTGAGAGCAGTCAGATACCTCTGGGTGCATACATGAAAGGTTGAACTTGATGGTCTTCTCCACCATAGTTATCCTCAGTAGATGCAGTTTGAGGGTACTTTGCATCTGTGAATGGAGCATCTATTGTTTATTGTTATTTCTCTATTATTTATTTATTGTTGTTGTTTTATTGATTGTTAGCTGCTTTGGGTGCCCTTCGGGGAGATAGATGGAATAAAAATCTAATAATAAATAATAAATAAATAATAATATTGAGGTAGGTTGCAGAAGAAAGCTCAATGGACACTCGAAGCACAAATGAGGGGTAGATTTTCAGACAATGTATATCAACAGACCTATGCCACTACACTATTATATCCCCTTTGGGGCTTATCTTCTCTTGCAGGACATACCAAGGCTGGACATACCAAGGCTGGACATACCAAGTTCCTTCAACCTTTCCTCGTAGGGCTTGTTCTCCAGTCCTCTGATCATCCTTGTTGCTCTCCTCTGAACCCACTCTGGTTGGGTCACATCTTAGTATGGTGTCTAAAAATGGACACAGTAATCCTGGTGAGGTCTAACTAAAGCAGGATAAAGCAGAACCACAGTGAAGTACTATGAATCCGTTGATTTTTTTGGGATTGCCTAGGAACTGCTTTTGAGATCTGCTCATGAGCTGCGTATAGCCCACGGGCCAGAAACCAGCGAGCTCTGTTATAGATAGTGAGATAAAGCTATAACATAGGTATTGTACAGACATAATAAAAAACAGAGTAGTTTTCTCAAAGTCATACCAAACTAAATGCCTGGAGTTTAGAGGAGTAGCAAAACACATATAATTCATTTTAATTTTATTTCCGTTTAATATTCCTTGCTTTCCCTACATGGACGAACTCATGGAAAATAATTCTAATTGAATTCTGAAGCAATAGCAACAGTCTGTCTGGACGCATTACTCTCACAAAGCCTAATCTTGTTTCATTGCTAATCTAAAATGAGTGTCTTACTTTGGTGCCAAAAAAAAGGAAGTGAAAAGGAATATGGAGCATTACATCGAAAATGTGTTTGGAAAAGTACAAGGAGGGATGAGGCTTGTGTGCTCCCAAAAGAAAATGAGACATTATTAACATACAGGCTTCACCTTTGCACCGTAATACAGTCAAACAAGGACTGGAAAGTACAGTATTGCTAGTTAGAAAAGGATTTGTAAAACAACTTTTATCATTTTCCTAGAAAAAGCCTATCCCTGCAATCCAGAGTAACTACGGGAGCATGTAAGAGGTGACATAGTTTATGTTGACATAGTTACGGCACCACCTAGTGGAAACCTATGGGAAATTCATATTGCAATCCAAAGTAAATTGTTCTTATGTCAGAGCAAGGACTCCCTGTAGTTACTCTGGATTGCACCCTATGTAGCCACCTGAGAAAAAAGATCATTGGTCGTTCCTGGAGTTTTCTCTCTTCTTGTCAGCTGTGACCCACTTGTTCTGCACCACAACCCACAACAACCCACATTCTTCTGCACCACAACCCACATTCTTCTATTGCACTGTTTTGTTGAGCCTTAGAAGGTCTCCACAGGTCTTGGAAGCAACCTGACCAAGTAACTTTTATGAACCTGAGGTAAATGGAGGTGATTTTCCAGTTTCTTCTGAAGACTTATGGAGGACTTCTGATCCTTTGGGAGTCTTCCTGAGGCCTGTAGAGTTCCAGTGCACTCTTCAGTTGTGTCTGGAGAACTCCAACTTGTAGCCAAATGCCCATGACCCACTGGATGCTGGGTTGCAGCTCACAGTTTGAGAGACCCTGCTATAATACCCTATGGTTTCTGCACTCAGTCATTGCCCAGCATGGTTCTAACCAATTAAGGATGGCATAACTCATCTTTCTCTCAATTCCCATGGTGATGTAGGGAGGGTGGCACATGTCTGTGCACTGACATAACCCACCCAGAAGAGGCACAGAAGTACCTCATGGCACTTTTGCGACAACCCAGGCCAGCAAGGGACATGTGCCATAACGTGCCAGCCTAATTAGGAGTTAGGACTGCAGCTTCAGATTCAGTTCTTGTGCATGCGTGGCCCGTGTTCGACCCCCCTGAAGGAAGTATGGAAGATGGCACAGACACTTTAAAACCTAGCAAAATTAAGACTTCACTCAAACCTGTTCTGTCTATGAGAATTAAAGCACGAGGAAGCCCCAGCCCCTTTAGCTCCATGGAGTTCTTGACATGTATTGATCACATTTGTGCACCGTTCTTCCTCTACAAAGTTCAGGGCAGGACACACAGAACTGTCATATTTTATCCTGAAAATGGTTTGAGACGGGTTCCGCCTGCCTGATTTTTGTCATCCATTCAAGACCTGGCTATTTAGGCAGGCCTTTGATTTGTGTTGTTCAGTGCATTGTTTATTTGCTGGCTTTGGGCTTGTTCTTGTATTTTTTTCTGGGGCCTTCATAATTTGGTCTTGTTTTCTTCATTTGTTGTGATCTTAATTCTTGTGAGTAACCCTGAACTTTTATTTGCCTGGAAGCATGGTATCTACATTCCCTCAATAAATAATACTAATAATAATAATAATAATAATAATAATAATAATAATAATAATAATAATAATAATAATAAAAATAAAAATAAAAGTTGGGTGGGAAAGCAAAGAATCTGCAGTGCTCTTGAAGGGAAGATGCTGATGTATTATTCAGGGATGCCTCATGTAACAAATTTAATTTGTTCTGGAGGCAAGTTTGTTACGTGAAACATTCTTTATGTGAAGCGGATTTTCCCATAGGAAATAATGGAAACTCAGACGATTGGTTCCACAACCCCAAAAATATTCATATAAAATATTAACTGGATGTAAAAATGATGACAGAACACTGGGATTGAATTCAAAACATGCATTCAATGTGCATGATCTTATGAAGTCTACTTAGGCTGCAGTCCTAAAGACACTTTCCTGGGAGTAAGACCCATTTAACACAATGGGGCTTACTTCTGGGTAGACATGGTTAGGAGGCTGCAATCCAAGACACCTTCAAAGTGTCTCCCCGCTTTCTCCTTCTCTCCATCCTGAGCCTCTCTCTCCCCTGCTCCCTTCTGGCTAGCCCTGAGCTGCTTCCCTCTTCTCCGCTGCTCTTCTCTCCCTCCGGCCACAGGAGGAACAGCATGGAAGTGTTGCTTTTGCTATGGGCAGGTGTGCTAGGCAGCTCTGCCGCTTTTTAAACAGGCTGCCGGCCAGTGTGTCTGCCCCAACTGCCAACGAACTGCTTACGTGAAGCACAGTTCGTTACGTGAAGCAGAATCCTAGATAAATTTTTGTTTGTTACGTGAAACATACTTTATGTGAGGCGTTCTTTACGTGAGGTGCCACTGTATTTATTATTTCTTTGAGACCAGGAAGGAAGCAGCTTTGATAACTGAATTCCACAAATGCAGGTTAGATTTTCACATCTTATACTGTACTCATCTATAAACTGTCTATACTGAACTGCAGCTATCTATACATTGGTACATATTACCTGTGGATGACTTTACTTGTGTTTTGACTGCACCCAACTGTTTCCTGCTGTACCACAGTTTCCTTATCTGAACAGGATCTTTCAACAAGTTAAAAAATGTCCTGGAAAAAGAGGACATCTGGTCACTGACCACTGTGACAACCACAGACCTTACTTTGATCATAGCTGTCCTTATGCATTTGGCTTGGGAATATTTGATTTGTTGTTTGTGGCTGAAAGGAGGAAAGAGGTTAATGACAGAGATGCTAAATTAACTTCTTTGTCCTGGACATATCATTCTTTGGTAGGATTAGGTTTTCATGAACCTTCGAAGCTCCATGAGAGGGGGGCCTTTTAAAAAGCCCTATTCCCCAGGGACATATGGTTCCTACAGGATTCCTGATTGCCCTGCAGATGGCAAAATAGAACCTGACCTGACTGCAGGTTCTATTGCAGTGTGGTTGGCCTCTGCTATGGGCTGCAACTGTAGTGACCTCTGCATCTACTTAGGCTATAGACCACCTATAGATATACACTCTCTTAAAATAAAATAATGCTCTTGATTTTCAAATTAAATGGTTGAGGTTGATAGAGTGAGGTTGTGGTAAGACTGATCAAACAGATCTGTTTCCTGGGCTAGAGCGGGGTTCTCAAAATGTGTGTCATGACACCTTAGGGTGTTGCAGCACGCTCACAAGGATACCCCAGGACATCCCTGGTGGCCCTGCCATGTGTTTTGCCTGGCGCTGCCATGTTATATCACATGAAATTTCACAAGAACTGAGATGGTGGTGCATGGCTGAGCCAGGAACAAGAGGCTGCAGGGTTGTTGTGACCCAGGTAATGAAACCTGGAAGACTTCATTAGATGGACATGGGAGCAGGAAGCCACAGGGAGGGAGCATACATGCAGAGATGCATGGGGTCCAAAATCAGAGATGCATGGGGTCCAAAACCAAACTGATGCTTGGGCAAGGAATCTGAAAAGTTTTTTCCCTTCATTTATCCTTCACTCTAATCCCTTATTTACTTTGCGGTTAGCCAGAGCACTCAGCCTGCAAGATCTTTAGACTGTCATCTTTCCTGGAAGGGAGATATCAGCCACATTCTACAATAAGGTAGATTCTTTTTTTAAAAAAATCTGGTGCCTGCACCATAACATAAAACTCAATGATTGCGTTGAAGCAGGAAATCAGCATTTAGATTGACCCTAAATTGTTGAAGTTTCCTGTTCAAAGCAGGACGTTAGCAGATCTGGATCTAATATACTGTTGAGAATTTTGGATTTTTATTGTCATTCTCAGCTATCCAAGGGATTTGTGCTCCTTGAAACAATTCCATCCCTTTAATCAAACTTTTCCTTCTACATGGAGCTTCCTCCCAGAGATCTAATTGCTCCTTACATCCTTTAAAGCTCTCCTCAAAGCTTCCTTTTTCCATAACATCCTTCCCTATTTTTAGGATAGTCTCTTATTTCTTACATTTGGTTAAAGTTCATCTGCAAATTTTATAATCAGACTGTACACAGAACTAGGATGATTCAATGAGGACTGATTCAAATATGTTAGTCAGTCTCTCATCGCTGGATTACTCAGTCCGTGAGCACAATGCTGATGTTCTCTGCAGGCTGGAAGAAACGATGGCTTGTTGAATCATCTGAATTGTGACCCCACTATTCATTTGTGTGTCTTATGAATTTGTATGAATCTGTATGGATGGATGAATTTGTATGGATCTGTAGTAAGTAGCCTGGCTGGAAGGCAGTTATTGTGGGGAGTATTGCAGGCACCACAACTCGGCATGTAAGCCACCTTTCCCTCTCACTATCAGAGCCATTTTGTGCAGTGATGACAAGATTGTGATTAGCTGGTGATTGTGAGCACCACCTATGTGAGCATATATATTCCCTACTTATGGCAATCACTGAAGATGCTAGAGAGTCACAAATAGGAAGGAGTATCTCCATCCTGTTAGGGTGAAATCCTAAACAACTTCCCAGCACTGGCATAGCTGTGCTAGTGGAGCATTTACTGCATCCTGCAGTTCAGAGGTAATCTTGGAGACCATCTCAAGGTACGGCAATGACTCTTACTTCAGAGCTGCATTGTCCTTACCTCAGTTCTGGAAATGGGGTTAGGATTGCACCTCTAGTCTCTCTGTAGAGTGCAGGCTAGTAGCTTGCATGCATCAAGATTGTCCAACAAAACTCCATCACTGCAAGCAATTCCTCTATCTATACAACTAAAGTTATTGTAATTGGAGTACTCCTGGGGGTGAGGTCACTATTTGCTGTAGACAGTGTTTCCCCATATCTACTGTTTCGTGTATCTTTGGGTGTGGGGGGAGGATCCATCCCCTGAAGATACCGTGCACAGACCTGTATTTGGAGATGATAAAATTTTGCCTATAGAGATTAATGATTAATTAATGATGCCTCATGCACACAACCAAAATATTCTGATAGTGAATGAGTTGGTAAACAAGCACGTGCAGACTGTCTCGAAGTGTACACGACAGCAACCTTAGGAGGAATATTCCACTCTAGCATCAATAAAGGCAATGAAAAGCACTAGATAATATCCTTCCTGCAGCAAAAACCCAACAATGTAGGTGAACATTGTGCTCATCTATATTCTGGTCTTTACTCCTGCAAGTAAAAACTTCCTGCTCATAAACTTCTCTGCCAAGAGCTATACATGTACGTCATGACATTTCACATTAGCAAGAGCGGAAATGCTAGCTTTCAAGAAACATCACCTGTGGACATTTTCCATTTCCAAAAATGGGGTCTTTTTCATCTAGCCATCTAAGCCACTTTTGAGTGCCCAACAGAGAGAAAGCGAGGTAGAAATCTTTTAAATAAATAAAATAAATAAATCTCAGTGTACCACGTGAAAAGAAATATCACAAGTCTGAGAAATTTCATGGGGGCCTTACTAATATTTGCAAGAATTTGCTAACTGTTTGCTAACTATTTGCAAGAATGAGTGAACAAAACCAAGATGGGAGTATTATAATTTTTCTCTCTTTTTTATATTCCTGAAAGACTTGACAGCACTCTAAATCAGATCCTTTCGTTGGCTTGATTCAACAGAATCCCAGTTTATATTGGTAAGGATGCAGCCAACCCTTTTGCTACGTCTTGTTATTCTCTGCACATGTAATAAAATGCTAAGGGATTTGACTTTCTCATAGGTAGATCACCAGCGTTCTGCTTCTGGGACTACAGTTGTTTATCAGGATTTGGGGATAAAAGCTGGAAGGGATCCAAGTTCATTACTGAAGCCTGTTTTTGCAGTTGAAACAGGCTAAGCCTAAACATTAATCAAATACACCAGAGAAGGATTTTTTTACAACTGTCCTGGAAACAGTAAAACTACAACATTGGCTTCACAATTGCATTACATGTGTGTCCCTCTCCTTCCAAATACCTTTCAGAGCTATGTCAGGGGATAGAGACACAGAGACTTGACAGCAATACTTCTAAACACAGGTGCCTACAAATATTATCTCCTTTTGCAGTGCATTTCATTCTGGGAGCTATTTTTAAAGATGGGTATAGCTGTTTATGAGCCCTCTAGAAACAGGGATCAACCCCAAACCACTAAGGACCATGTGCAATACTAAGGACCATGAGCAATTACACTCCAACTAGAAAGTATCATGTTGGGAATATTATTTGTGTGCTCTTTCTTGCTACCTTTCTCTCTCTCTCTCTCTCTCATCTCCTTTTTCCCTTCGGTTATGCCTTGTTTTTTTATGACTCTACCTAGGGACAAATGAGTTAGCAACAAAGATCATTTAATTGTCTAACGGGCAGAGCAGTTGTCAACAACCACAGACAGACTCGGCAGAGACTATTGTTCCCTCTTCCCAACAGGGAAAACTACCTGACTGCAAATCAACAACCTGAGTCCCATGTACTTCAGGAGTACAGTGGGCTGTCCAGACACCTTCAGTGCTCTGATTCCAAGTTCAATAGCTAGAAGCTTTCAAGAAAGGACATGATGGCCTGACAGTGCTGTGCTAAACAATCGATTGCAATCTCTTGCGCAGTGATTTTCAACCTTTTTCATCTCATGGCACACTTAACAAGACACTGAAATTGTCAAGGCACACCATCAGTTGTTTTTACCATTGACAAGGCACACCAGGCTGTTCAAATCCCCCAATTTCCTATTAATCAATGACCTTCCCCAAATTCCACAGCAGACCTGAAGATTATCTGCAGCACATACGTCAGTGTCCCATGGTACACTGGTTGAAAATTACTGCTCTAGCTCTGCAGTAGCACAACACATGTACCAAAAGCAGAACATCCCTGGTTTGAATACCCTCCAAAGGTAAACTAGGCCCCAGACCTCAGAATACCTTATAAGTGGTGGCATCACCTGGGTTTGCATCACCCAGTGGAGGAGGCCAGCAATCATCCCTACAATGGACCTCTTCCCATGCAATATGTGGTGCAACCTTCCAGGTGGTCAATGTGCTGATGTACCATCAACCCATCTTTGCTGTTTTTTTGTTTTTTTGCTATAACTTTTAATAGACATATTTCTATGTGGTTTGTTTCATTCCATTCTGATTGAAATTACACATCAATCTTGATATGATGATATTAAAAATACCCAGATTTTAACAATCTTGACATGCTGTGGTGTCACCCCTCTGTGTTTGTCACCTGGTGTGGTCCACACATCTTGCAGCTTAGCAATGTTACTGCTTATAAGGCAATAAATACAACACTTCCAATAAAATCAAAAGTCTTTTTTGAAAACAAAAAACAAACAAGTCTTTAATAATAATCCTGTATTTCACCTTGCCTCATGGCAGAATACAAGTGTTCACAAAATTCAGGTTCACAAAAAGACAATAAGGTACTACAAATTGTGATTATTTTCTTCCTTCTGGTTAATACAAATCGTATGCATACTCTTCTCCATCAACTGAGTCTTTAAAAGACATTGGGCAAAATCCAGAGTAACTATGGGGAGTCCTTGCTCCGGTGTAAGAACAACTTACTCTGGATTCCAATATGAATTTCCCATTGGTTTTCACTAGGTGCTGAAAAGTAAGAGACATGTAAAGTCTATTATGTGCTCCTGTAGTTACACTGGATTTGGGGGTACGTCACTTTCTTTTGTGATACATTCTTTGTAACCATCAGATCTAGAATCCTGTTGCTTTCTAAAAATGAAGGAAGCCTGAAACTTTTCATCTCTTCTTGTTCCTCTCTTATGTGTTTTTTTCACAGGAATCAGGACTAATTGGTAATTGGCGTACAAAATATGGTTTTTGGCCTAAGGGCTATTTACATTATCACAACCATTTGTTCCTGCTTGTATCATTGTTATGAATATTCTTAACAAAACTTAGCAGAACAGAGTAACAGAAGGGGCAACCCCATCACAGAGCCTTGAGTTGTAAGGATATCATTTTTTTCAGCAAAGAATTGGGTTAAGAAAAGGTACCGGTGTAAAAAGTTGTAATCTGAAAACAGTTGCCATTTTCCTCAGGGGAACATACTTATACCAACCAACATCATACATATACCATTCAACAGTGATGGACGTCCAACAGGAAGTAAGAGATGGGGGATCAACCAAACCAGAACTGAGGATCATAGCTTCTGAGGCTGGCTTAACTATTGAAAAGGAAGAAGAATCTTAGTTGTGAAGATTTTATTTTCAAAATTATGGAAACTGGCCTGAAAGTGGAGCATGGAAGAACAAGGGGAATAAGGGGAATAAAGGAGATTCCGGCTGGAAATCCGGAAAAAATTCCTGAGGGTGAGGGCGGTTCGGCAGTGGAACAGATTGCCAAGGGAGGTGGTGGACTCTCCCTCACTGGGGATCTTCAAGCAGAGGCTCAATGAGCACCTGTTGGAGATGCTCTAGGGGGAATTCCTGCTGCAGGCAGGGGGTTGGACTAGATGACCTACTAGGTCCCTTCCAACTCTATGATTCTATGATTCTAAGGGGACAGGGCCACAGGAAGGCCACGCAACATCCCTGGCTATGTGAATAGCTCCTCTTTTAAGGCTCACTTCAACAATAGCTGTGGGAATTGTTGAAATGAGAATATAAAGCTGCCTTTGACCATTTAACTCTATCAGTAGATAAGCCCCCCATTATCGGACATGTTAGGAATTAGAGCACCATCCAAAAGTGAAAAACAGTGGAAAGTGGAACCCAATCTTGTTTAGTTTATAAATGTTGCTTACAATGCATTTTAGCTAGCAAATTGCAAATGCCCCTTTTATCTTGCAAATTCCTGCTGCCATACAAATTCTGTAAATGAATTCCCATTAACTCCATTGGGAAAGGGATTCAACTAGGAGCTACAACATGGGGAAGGGCAATTTTGGCCTTTACAACAGCAGAGAGAGGTCGAAAGAGCGGAACATTCATGCAATGAATGAATGAGTTCTGGGTATAATTGAAAGGTGTTGAAAGAGTAGATCATCAGAAAACGAACCATCAGAAAGTGGGCATACCTGTACAACAACTGGCAATAACTGTTCAGGTTTTCAAAAAAGGGTCTTTTCTATTGCAGTGGTGTTGAGCCTGGAATTTTCAACATGTAAAGCATGCACCGAGCATCAACTAACACACATCTTGCTGTCTCACGTGATATGTTGGAGCTAAGCTCCATGACCTTACTGTACATGTGCAAGGCTACACAGTTTTAAAGATGCACATTAGAGAACGATGAGTTAACCACACCAAACAATCTGGCAACAAGTCCAGAGGTAAAATATTAGAGTAGGTCACCCCCACCCGAGTTGGTTGCCAACACTACACCTGGGCTCTCGCAGCTCAGCATCAGATTGACTTTGAAAGAGTGCCAAAGCAATGCTTTAACCACAAGACAATCCCTGTGGCAGCTGAAAGCTATTGTTTTGCCTTTCCACACTTTGAAAGAATTCAAAAATCTGAAATGTTTTCACAATTCACAAAGGTTTCCATTTCTTTTATTTTCAAATGCTGTTCAGGTAATTTAATTTCACATCACATGAACAGTTCCTGTCCAAGCTATCAAGACAATGATTTTTTTTTTCTCTCTCCACTAATGAACATCAGGTGTTCTGTTTTTTATTTCATCTCAAATTAAGACTTGTCCTTTTGAAATTTCTTTAGAGTCCAAGGTCTAAGGTCTGTTTCTTTTCTCATTTTTTTCCCTTTAGCGCTGTCTGTAGTTCACTTTTATCAAGAACAATATTTGATGTGACATTCTTGGACCTTCTAAGAATGGCTTTTAAGTGTCTAGTTCCTTTTCCCTGCCAAAAACATTTTTCAAATTGTATTTTTTAAATAAGCAAACACACAAGGACAAAAACAACTAATTTCTCTCTTCTAGCTTGGAAAACAAATGGATGTGGACCAAAATGCAGATGGATGCTTGGATTCATTTCCCCAAAACAGAAATGAAAATGTTGTCCTTGGTGTTATCAAGACCATGATGTTAGAGTTTGCATTTCCACGGAACATTGGAAATCCCAGAATTTCTGGAGTACATCAATTGTGGTAAACAGATTCCTTTCTTTTTTTCGTTTGTTCATAGCTGACCATCTTTCCTTCATCCTCTAGTAACTATGGTTTGATATCCTGATAAAGGTGTCTCCCGCAAGTTATGCTACTAGTTGTGACCGACTGTAGAGTGTGGTGCTCATCCCTGTTTCTAGAGCCATAGAGACAGCATTGTCCGATATGTGGCTCGCATGCACACCGAATGCTGTTCCCACGTTTTGTTCCTACCTTCCCACTGAAGTGTTACCTGGTATGTTGGTAGGAGCTGGCCGAAGGATAGGAGCTTACTCCATCTTGTAGGACCTGGGTGTTGAAACCTGGCCTGCTGGTTAACAGGCACAGTTTCTTAACCACTTGCGCCACCACAGCCCACTGTGACCCAAATATTTCTGTTGAATTGTGTAGATTAAAAATTAAATCGGATGTAAACATCACACAGTCAATAACACATTATTTTAGCCATTGCCACAGTCCAGCAAGGGTGAACTCTGGAAATAGCAAATACTCATTGATCCTTTAAACACTCACATTTTACTCTTTTTAGGTCCTTTTGATAGTAACCTCCTTTGTCCCAAGGAAGTTGCTGTAGCTGCTAAAGAAATCAATCAAAACTGTAGGTGAAATGTAAGGGTTTAGATTCTACAGCAAAGTTTTTGCTTTTTTTAAATTGTGGTTTAAAAATGCAATCTAGTTTTTAGTTTTTTACTGAGTTGAGTTTTTAGCCTTTGTCTTCACTTTTAGTTTTTTAGTTTTGAAGCCCAGTCCTAAGATCATACTGCCAGCACATTGCCGGCACTGAGTTTGCCGGCATGTTTGCCGGCACAAACATGCCGTAAAGAATATTTGCGATCCCAAGAGCTGGTCCAGCACCAGTTAGTACCAGCCAGCACTGTACTAGTGTTGGTCCAGCACAGTGCTCTGGTGGTAGCCCAGACTGTTGAGTGGTGGAGATGTGAATGGGCAAAAGCAAGAGCTCTTAGTTGGGAGAAGTGGATGAAAGTTCAATGTAAGTTTTAGGGATGTACATTTGAACTCATTTTGACTGAATTTTGTTAAACAACCACTAGCAAGTTCTCAAAACAGCAGATCAGAGTTTGAAAACTCTTCTGAGAATTTCAAAAGGTAGGTGTGCTTTATGCTTGACAATCTAAAATTCTTCTGATTGAAGGCCTTTAAAAATATGCAATTTATAAAGCTTGTTGATTCAACAGAATTGATAAAGGTTCACCATTCCTGTGACAAGCTTTCATCAGACTAAAAGAGACAATAGTAGAGAACTGGGCAATCAATTCCATGACAGTTCGCTGCATTCATTAGTGCATATGCAACTCATTATTGAATCAATATGTCCTAATATGTTGCCCAAAATAGCTGAAGGAATCTATGAAAATGTCTGTAACTGTCATCTGAATGGGAGGAAAAAAAGTCCCACTCTGTCCAAGGCTTGCCGTAGCTTGCACTAAGCAGGATAAAGGTGTGTTTGTGCCAGCTTTTCTCCTGGGGGGAAATGTCAAAGGAAAAGCTGATGCAATTCACACAATGTCTTGGACAGGGTGACTGATTTCTTTTCCACTCCTGTGTTTTGTGGTAGGTGAGCTTCTCTTTAAAGCAGTTCCTAAAAGAGGAAGGCACTTTTTGTGATGTTCAATACGGAGTCCAGACAACTGCACATCAAATGTAGCATGATTTGATCATGCTGCAGTCTGCCTCCTCAAACCTATTCCTCCCCAACCAATTTTGCCATGGGATTTCATTTATAGAAAAAAAGTTTTGTTGGCTACATAGGACTCTAAATAAAAAACAGGCTGGAGCCATCCCTCTCTAATTCACTTGTTAGAAGTCCTCTGGTGGCACAAGTGGTTAAGACACTGTGCCTGTTAACCAGAAGTCCAGGGTTCAAGACCAGGGTCCCCCAAGATGAGGATCTCCTGCTACAGGCAGGAGGTTGGACTTGATGGTCCACTGGGTCCCTTCCAACTCCATGATTCTATGAACAAGCACTGGTGAGCACTCTTGTGCTTTGTTAGTCTCACACCAACTGAGAGCACCACCCCAGTTCAAAAGCCAGAGATTGCAGGTTTGGTCCCCAATGTTCAGTTAAAACTCTACAGTGAGATGAAGGTTCTCTGCCTGAAATCTTAGAACTCAGAATAAAAAATACTGAACCTATTTAAAAACAGTCATTATAGAATTGGAAATAGCCCAGAAACTGGCAACTGAAATGATAAAAGGACATTCACAATGAAGTAAATTCACTGTTTTGGTTTTTTTACAACAGTATCATAAAAGTATTAAAAGTATCCCAAAACACCAAGCAATGCAGTAGGGACACAACCAAAGGTTATAAGATGATGCAGAAAGTGAATGGGGATAAATTGTTCTTCCTTTCTCATAATAGAAGACGTTGGATGCCATCCAATGAAACTGAATGGAAGGCAGGTGGTGCAGAACAGACCAAAGAAGAAGAAAAGAACAGTCATTCTTCCTACAACACATAATTTATGGAATTTACTGCCTCAAGATGTGGTGATGGCTCCATGCTTAGATGGTTTTGCAAGGAGACTGCAGAAATTCATGGTGGAGGAGAAGTCTACAATGATATGGCTATATGGATCCTCCATGTTCAGAAGTAGTATTGCTGTAAGTCCTAGTTGCTATGAGGTAATTCAAGGTATTGAGTATGACTTATAAAGCCCTAAAAGGCCTGGGACCAGTGTATTTGAGAGACCGCCTACTTCCATATAATCTGGTCTGCTCTCTAAGGTCATCAGAGTGGGCCCTGTTGGTTTTGCTGCCTCTGAAAGAAGTAAGAGGGATGGTGGCCAGAAACAGGGCCTTCTCGGTGGTGGCACCCAATCTGTGGAACTTCCCATTGAGTTGAGGAAAGCCCCCTCATTGTTATCCTTCTGGTGAGGCCTTAAAACTCTTTTATTTAAACAGATATTTGATGGTTTTTAAAAGTGTAACTTTATTGTTGCCTGCCTGTTTTTTTAACCTGGGTTTTATTCTTTTTTACTGTTTTTGTATAATTTAACTGTATTTTAATTGTATTTTAACTGTATTTATTGTTATCTAGTTTTAGTGGTATTTTACTGTTGTTTTCAAATGTTGTTAGCCACACTGGGTTTCCTTTTGTTAAAGAAGAAAGGTGGGACATAAATCTAATAAATAAATAAAATAAATAACAAAGGGAAGATGCATGCCTGCTTATTGACTGTATGCCTGCTTATCGATTATATGCCTGCTTATGAGTTGCCTGGAGGTGTCTGATTGGCCACTGTCGGGAACAGATTGGTGGACTTGATAGCCATTTGGTCCAGTTCACCAGGGCCCTTTCCATGTTCTTAGGTTCTAGACTTGGGCTGCAATCCTATACACACTTTCCAGGGAGTACGCCTAATTGATTATAATGGGACTTGCTACAGAGTAGACAGAAATGGGATGTGGCTCTTGATCCGATCTACCATAAGTCTGGGCCAACTTGGAGAGAACATATTGGACCCTCACCTACCAGTTTCAAACTCTCCCACCATCACCTTCATCCCATTTCCCAAACTTATTAAGGCAGGGTTGATTTCAGGGATCATTTCTGGAGATCATAGGATTAAGTTCTGGAGAAGGCTGCTATAAGCATAGGCAACAAAACAAAACACACTATTTCTTGGAATCAAAGCAAAAACATTTCCCATGATTTTTAGTATTGCTTGTTCACCTCACTATGGGAAAGGGAAAAAAAGAGGTATCAAGGACGGTTTGCAGTGGATGCCGACAACATATAAACATAGGCATAACATTTAGAATACATTTATCACAACTGCACCTCACACCAGCAAACTAATGGCCTGTGGAGCCCACCATGTTCCTGATGACATCACTTTAGGAGATGATGGGTCCTGGTTTTGAATCTGGGCATCAGATTTTGGAATGATTTTTTGGAATTATTTTAAATTGTACTGTATACTGTTTAATCAGGCCCATATCCAAACTGGGATAGGGAGAGTTCACCCATCATAATTTCCCTCTCCTGCTACATTCTGGTTTTGGTTTCCTGCTTTTCTGCAGCTATTTATCTCAACAAAGGCCATCCTCTGACAAAACTATAGTGCTTGGAAAAAGTGTTAGTAGAGGAAAATGCAACATTTCAATGGACACAGATTAGTATCTCTATCCAAGCAGGTTTTACATCTAGAAACTTGCAAGCAATTTAAACATTTCATCCAACGGTCCATTTGTTTCAGAAAGACCAATTATGACACACTAGTTTTGATGCGAGAAAGCTTTTTAGCTAAGGTGTTTGTAACGCAGACATCCACGCAACATTAAAACAAAACCAAAAAAGCACAATTGATTAAGATTTGAAAACCGTTGGCAAATGCAACTCCCTTAAAGCCCATAAAGTTTTGAAGTTTCCCATAGTATCATGTAGCAGATATACTTGATGCAATCAGCATGTTCTACACAGGTAATTACTTTTACTACTAATGGTACCTCCCACTCAGTGAGGAAGATAAGAGGTTCCAACGCTACTTAATCACAATGCTTCATTATTGCTCCACCACCTACTGGGTAAAACAATTCGCTTGCTCTATTCAGTGACTCTCACAAATGAGAAAAATTTATTAACATGTGAGAAAAACAGCACACACTTAATCTACACGTGGAAGAGGATCTACCCTGGGCCATTGAAAAATATGCAGCAAAGCTGGAACTATTTCTCCTTAGATTCCATTGTTCAAAAACATAGCGTGTCTTTGTCTTATTTTTTTTAAAAGCAAGACTGTTGTCCAAAATAAATAAGCAATAAATTAGATCAGCTACAACCATGGTGATTTGCTATGTTCAGCTGGACTTTGTGTGTATGTGTGTGTAATCCTTCTTAATCTTTCTTGGGATAGAACAATATATACGCATAACAGATGTCCATTGTACTGCAGTGTGCCATTGCATGACTTTTTGTTTCATTGTGAATCTGATGAAGTATACTGCTGTACATGAAAGCTCATATCCAAGAAACCAGTTGATCTCTAAGGTCTTTGAACACCCTCTGGCCACAGTCCAAAGAGATGTGCACCTGTGGGACAGAAGAGCATGTACAGCTGGTGCTTTGTTTTCTACATATGTCACCAGAGACAAGGCCATTGTTTAACTGAGAGAGAGAGAGAGAGAGAGAGAGAGAGAGAGAGAGAGAGAGAGAGAGAATTGCACCTATATGGGTACACCTTTTGGAACAGTGCTGTCTTATAGTGAGCATGTTCATGGACTATTTTCTGCCTAGGCAAACTAACCCATGCGGTTAGTCCCTATGAAAAAAGAAAGCCATGAATTAGCTAAGGAGTTAGTTTAAGAATTGGAATTTGTTTGGTAAAAACTGGAAATTAAGACACAGTTCCTCTTAGTGCTAGGGGAGTGTCCACATTCATGCAGAAGTCCAAGGTTCAGGCTGCAACCCTAACCTGCAATGAGGCTAGCCTAAGCTCTGGCATACTTATGTGCTGTCTTTGGGATGTCACAAAAGTGTCATAAGACAATTCTGCACCATTCCTGGGTACAGTGTAAAGAGATGCACTCGCCTCCCTACTTCAACACAGGGACGGGAAGAGTTGTGCCGGCCTAGGTTAGGATTGTACCCTAAATCTCTTGAAGTGGGGAGGAAAATAAAAGACCTATATGAGCATGAACATTCATTTGTTTACCCAAATGAAATAATATTTTAAAATAATACTTTGCAGAATCTTGAAATTCTTTGATTTTAAAAATTCAATACCAATTAAGGACTTCCCCAAAGCATATATAGAAACTCACAGCACAATCCTAATCCTCAGTTCAACAAACACAAGTCCCTTGCACTGGCCTGAGGGTGTCGCAAAAGTGTCATAAGGCACTTGTTCGCCTTTACTAAGAGGATGAGACTGGACACCATCATGCACTGGCCTTCCCATGCCACCGCAGGAATTGGGAAACTAGTGAGTTGCACTGGACTAAATTGGTTAGAATGGTATTTTCAGAAACCTCTGAGCACATAAAGTAATATTAAGTTATCAAATATGAATGGACAGAGCTTTTTTTAATGGAGAGGGGGGAAATATAAAGTTCTTTAAAAGAACCCACTCCTCATTGACTGATGAACATACAGCAGAAGAATCCTGCATAGACGTAGGCAGGTATCAGTCCACTGAAATCAAAGGACTTCAGGGTGTCTAGTTCCACATAGGATTTCAACCTCAGTTCTGTGCTTCTGTTTTTTAACTAATCCAATGGAAAAATTGTTTTGTTTTAATGGATTTGAAACTTCTGCTGCCCCCTTGGGAAAACAGTCCCCATTACTTTAAACACCTCAGTGCCTCGTAATTGTTCACAAATGTGTCAGGCTACCACTAATTTAAGTTCTGTCAGGAATATATCTCAAGCACAAGCTTCTTCCAGTCATGTCTTTAAAAAACAACAACACACCCACATGTCAATTACGGGAAGACACAGGAAAAATCTTTTGTTCTGAATTTGTGTACATAGGGAAAAAAAGGCTTCTTTCCTCAGTAACAACTGTTTTCGAAAACCTATATAAATGTTTATGTGAACTATCCTGCGACGGCGTCTCACATAAGCAATAAAAAGCAAGTGCGTAAAAAACAATCTGTGCGATACTTGTTGGCAATAAATGTATATTGTGAAGGAGCCGTATATTCAGTTGTGAATTATTCCCTCGCAGAGGTCTGACCTCAAAACATTTAACTGTTGCCCAGTAAATCAAAATGATCTATTTCCGCTATCCATGGGTTATTCTCTCATCTCCATGTCATGTTACGCATATAGAGCATCCCATGATTATGAATTCATAGGAAAGGAAGCAAGCAGGTAAAAGATACAGGCCACAGAGGGGCAGGAGAAAGTTCATCCAGAGGGTATATATATGAGTGGACATATCTTTTCCACCAGTTTTTATTTTTCCTCTACAAACTGCCTGGCAATAAATGTGTCTGTCTGATACAGATGATATACAAAACTAGTTCCCAGTGGTGATTTCTTTCAGAAAGCACTTTAAACAAGCGTTATGTTGAAACCACGTTTGGTTATTCAGTTTGTCTTCAAATGAAGTTGCCATTTTAAAATCCTCTTTAAATTCCTCCTTCAACGCATTGGCGGTCTTTGGAAAGGTAACCTGACAGTGAATTGATGATTTCGTGGCAAAATGTTTCCATTATATGACGATGTAACCAAATAACAATAAATGAAATTGGCTGTAGTTTGGCATGGAATGCCTTTACCTTAACTTTTTAAGGTTTTGAAGACCTTTTAAGGTATGTTTAAGACTTTTTTAGTTTTTGAAGACCTACATTCCTAAAGTTTAAGCAGTCAACAATTGTATAAGAAACTCTAAGACAGGTAAACTTCATTATGAATGTTCAGTCAAGGAAAATTGAGTAATACCACTAAAATCAGAGGATCCTAATATACCAAATCAAAATCCCAATAATGTTTTTCATACTAAATACATCTAACTCAGGGGTCTCAGAAGCCCGAGGCCCCTTCATCTGGTACTCGGGCATGCCCTGTAATTCTCCAGAGGTGAGGGGGCTGTGGGGGCCATACCGTCTCTTTCTGTGTATGAAAGTGCTTATGAACTGGTTTGAAGATCACCATCTCTCTGTTTGTTGGAAAATGTTTATAAACTGATTTGAATTCATTCATTCATTCACAAGTTTAGTGACTAATATATTCATTAATTTTAATTTATTCAAAATTTAAATGTAAATCAATTCTTTTTTTTCTTCCAGCCCCCAACATAGTATCAGAAAAACGATATGGCCTTCTTACCAAAGAGTCTAGAAATCTCTGGTCTAAGTATATAGAGTTGCATTAGGAGTGACAGGATCACATCTCTTGTTTTCAATTCAATATTTCACAGATCAATAAGTGACTATGAGCTGGACTAGATATATACAAGATTGCCACAAAGATGACAAGATCAAGAAGGAAGTAAATCCATTAGGTTAAAAGAACTGAATTGAATGTATGTAAACTACTCCTCAATGTGTGGAAATATGCCTTTTACTAGTTGAAACCAGTTCTGACAGATTTCACAAGTCTACTGCCATCTCTGCACAAATTCCTAAATGGTATAAGTCTATTGTAGATGAGAATATGAAGTCACTTGACTTATATAATTCCTCATTAATTTATTGCCAGGTGCTAAAATTGGATCACATGAAACTCTTATATTCTGAGCCTAAGTGTCTGAATCGGGTTTCTATGTCGCACACAGAACCAGCATACTTAATATTACTTCTATATTTCTATAACTTATAACATCACAGTAATCTTCACCCCTTTATATATTTCAATCTCAACTGATAACATGCACAGAGTGACCAGATGTTATAACAGGAATAGATAGGATCTGTTGGATATCAAGAAAAATATAGGCTACTCAAGAAAAATGTAGGACGTGACAAATTAAAAACTAAACGCATTCATGTATATTGCTTTCTTGTGGTTAATTTAAACACTATTACTTATGAAATTTGAAACCATATAATTAGTTTTAAGAAGGTTCTGTGCAGCCTGATCACAGGGAAACAGAAGACACTGAAGTTCTTTTCCAGGACACAAGTTTACAAAAAAGAGGACATGTCCTAGAAAAGAGGACATCTGCTTATAGTGAGCATGGGATTCAGTTCAAATGTTTACCATGTTATGCCAACCAACTTGCTGGTGGAGGTTCCAAGTTCAGAATGTATCAACTGTAGTTAAAATGCACAATTCTGAACCAATTGTCTATTTAATATCAGGTTGCTTCACATTTGTTTGCCATGATTTTTTTCTCCTGTGGTGTCTTCTACTAATCTGACACACACATCCTCTTTAAATGGTGGTAGCAATGGGCTTGTGATCTGCTTCAGGGTGTTAATCTAGCAGATCTATTCAAATCCTTGATCTGTTCAAAGCCAGTGACCTAGCAATTGTGATAAGGATTTTTGAAAAATGGAAAAAATGCAAAGATGGTTAGTATAGGTAGATAATGGATCCCTTTTCAATGATGTGTTAACCAGACAAAAATTCTTTAGGGAGCCTTTCCTCCTCTTGCAATTCCAGTCTAAACCCTCTGATATGTTTCATAAAATGTCGCTCATAAATGTGTTCTCTTTTGCGTATGCACCAGCAGATCGACAAAATGCATCTAATAAAATATAGTTTGGCATCATATTTGTCCCACATCCAATTTCCTATGCATCTATCTATCTTGAAAATACGAAGTATGTGCCGTACTTATGTCATTTATTGCTATTTGTTTTCTTTATATGACTTCTTTCCAAAGTGGTGGACTTATAGCATAGCTTTAGGGCATCACAGAATATCATTATGATGAATGAAAAACAACAAAGCCCAACAAATCTGCAGTACCACATCTTCACAGTTCGTAATGTTGTTGGAACTGTTTCTGCCTTTCTCTGAACTGGATAATAAGGGCTCTGCTAGGCAGCAAGCGCGATGATCAGATGTAATGGAAATCAAAGGTTCTCAGCCTTTCATGGTCCATCTAGCTTTATGTGGAGATGTCTATGTTGATTGATAGGTGCTCTCTGGGTTTCAGGTATGGGTGGACTTTCCCAGCTGTACCTGAAGATAGTGATAAAGCCATTATGTCCTGGTCAACTGTCCAAGTCAAATGTGTCCTGGAATTGTACATTGTGTCTATTATTTTTGCATCTTGGGCAATTGTAGCCCAATATATGTATATTATATTAGATGTGCTTTTTTGTTTTAAAAACATAAAGGTAGTATTATTAAGTGTTGGGGCTGGGGGATAGGAGGCTTAGGATTTATATTATCTGAATTATGATATTTTCCTAATTATACGATATTCCACTACCATCATTTTACATATCATTGGAAAAGAAATTTAGTGTTGACTACAAAATACCTGTATTGTATCAAAATTTATTGCCAATTAACCAGAAAACATTTATTTATTTATTTATTTATTTATTTATTTATTTATTTATTTAGATTTTGTAATGGGGGACTACAAAATCTTCTTTGACCCTGGTACATAAAACATTCTCACTGCAGAACTGGTTCGCAAATCTTTCCTGCATTTCAGCTTAAACTCCACAGATTGAATATAGAAATTCTGCCTTCTTTCAGCCTTAAATTCTGCACTGCCTGCATGTGTTTTTGGAAGTTTTGCCATTTGGGTCATGCTCTGAGTAGTCACATTTAAGCAAGCTGTTTACACCCCAGCAGAAAGAAACCAACACAATCAGGCTATCTCTCTAAAGTGAAGAGAATGCACAGTTGTATGGATGTGACTGTATTTTAGTTTTAATTAGTTAGGTTTTCATCTGTTTAGAAAGTGAAGTGATGGTTGATTGACATCCATTGGATTTGAAATAGAGATGTCCTAAGTATGGCCCGGGGATCAAAATTGGTTCATAGTAACCTGCTGATGCACCGGGATAATGGCAGGGCTTTGTGTTAAGATGTTTCCGCAGAAGATTGCCTTAGAAGGATCTGCACCTGCAGGGATTCTCTTATAGCAGGATTCTCAAATTTGAAATATCTTATTGTGCTGATTACAAAAATCCAAGTAAAACCTATTCATTATTTAAATTTTATTTTTTTTCCAGCCTCTGAACACCTGTAAAATGTGCAATGTGAAAAAGTTTGGAAACCCCTGATTAAAAAGATGAGACGTTACCAGCATTGTTCATCCTGAGTGTGTTTGGTCTTAATAAATAGGAGATAATAATTCTACAGTGCAATCCTAAGCATATCTACTCAAAAGTAAGTCCAATTGTGTTCAATAGCACTTAATTTCAGGAAAATGTGGCTAGGATTGCAGCAGGACGTCTAAAAAATTTAGGCTGTCCTCAATCACCTAGGGAACAATCCAGAGTAACTATGGGGAGTCCTTGCTCTGGTGTAAGAAATTTACTCTGGATTGCAATATGAATTTCCCATAGGTTTTCACTGAGTATGGTGCAGTAACTACGGGTGGTGGTGCAGTAACTACGGGTGCACATAATGGGCACAGTCCAGAGTAACTATGGGAGCACATAAGAGACATTACGTGCACCCATAGTTACTGCACCACCTAGTGAAAACCTATGGGAAATTCATATTGCAATCCAGAGTAACTTGTTCTTACTCCAGAGCAAGGACTCCCTGTAGTTACTCTGGATTTCACCCAATGTCTATTATGTGCTCCCGTAGTTACTCTGGATTGTGCCCTATCTCTTAGTACACTGGAAATTCTTTGTACCCAGGGACGCCAAATCAACCTCCTCCCCCAACTCCTCAGCACTCAATGGGCAAAAACCATTATAAATCTCCTATAGTTCAAAAGGCATCTATCATAGCCTTTTGCCCCATATAAGGGATGATAAATAACATGCATTCTCAATGCAACCCCATTATGTATTCCAAGCTAGGTGAACTATGATATAAGACATTTATCCTTCTCATGAGGATATCTGTTCATATTTTTGTACGGCATAGAAGGAACGTATGGAGCTGAATGACGACAGATGATGATTAATGCATCATTCTATGGAGCAATATGGTTTCATTTGCACTGCACTGTATCAAGTAAAATGCAATCAGGTGGCTATACTTAAAAAAATACTTTAAAATAGAATTTTAAAAATTATACCCATCAAGATATATACCAAAATAAAGATCACTATTGCTATTCTAAAACACAAACCAACAATCATTTTTAATGATCAGTTTTGTTCATCTGCTGGCAGAGAATTCAGCAGCTCAGGTAGATAACCACTTTTATTTAACTTCAGCTTTTGATACTGAAATACAGAAAACAAAGTAGGTACTTTAACAAAGTTTTCTCCAAGCAGTTAATGAGGTTATGAACAGACCTCTGCTATCTTGGACTGAGGCACCATTAATTTTGGGTTTGTTTTCATGATTGTTGTAAACCTCTCCAGCTTTTAGTTATAGAAGATTCATTGCAGACATTTCATCCCTATTCTCCTCGGCTACATTTTCTTTGTTTTCTTGCAGGTGACGTTGTCTAGCACATTTACGTACACTGCCATTTAAATCATATCAGCAGAAACAGCCCACATGATTTTGTGGTTGATAAAATTTCACATTGGGTCTCTATGAAACTCAGTGCTTTGCACCCCTGGTAGCTACACCTTAGCACCTGACTTGAATTGACATGATTTCTGCCACAGTACACATTGTTACGTGTATATTTGGGAAATTGACTCTAAGTACAAAGAAATAACATGAAACCCAAAAAGAGCAAGGTTTAAGGAAACAGAAGAAAACTAGTATATCCCATCGGGGCGGGGGGAGTGCAACTGATCAGGACAGTGAATATTTTTTGGTTCATTGCATCGAGCAAGGAGTTCACAAGGAATATTGAAAATCCAAAATACTTGGCATTGCTCAAATAGTTTTATGAGCAAAGAGGCTTCACCAAATTTTCATTTTGAGAAAGAACCAGGAAGATAACATTGTGGGTTCAATCCTGACTTAGGCCAGAAGGAATGGTCCAGCTAAAGTGGCCAAAGGTAGGCCAATTCTTGAGCTCACAGGCCAAATCCACAGGGCTAAGCAGCCCCTACGCTGACCTAACTGCTACTGAAGAGGCAGCAGCACAAAGGCAGCATGCTGGTGTAGTTGTGCCATATCCTGAGGTGGGCTGTCGTAGCAGTTGTGTCATCCTTGAATTAAAAAAAAATCATGAATATAAAAAATTAAATTAACTTATACTACATTTCTCCCAATTATGATAATAGCCAAGGTACCTTTCTCCAGTGTTGGGAACTCTACTCAGACTTCTCATGAAAATTTGTGTTTTTTGCTGACTCACTGACTTTGAGTCACGTGTAAGATTGAAAATCACTTGAGTCAGGGCCCCACTGACTTGAGTCTTGTGTTTGAGTTGCAAAGTCAAGGCAGCCTGTGTCCCATAGGGTTGTGCAGGGATGACTTGAGAATTCAGAAAGCACCATTATGACTCATAATGACTGCTTTATGACTTGAGTTGACCATTATGACCTGAGTTACAGGGTGTACTAACGCTAGACTCAACTCAAGCTCCACAGGACTCTTCTCCACGCTGCCTTTTTCTGAGTTAAAATTTGAGGCATGTTTACTCTTAGCCAAAAATGTCTCTGAGCATGTAAGAACTGCCTACCTTCTTTCTGCATTTTGGTGCAAGTCACTATTATGGGTGTCTCTTGTTGTTTTTTTCTGCGGTGTGACTGGATAATTAAATCACACAGGATGCAGAGGCGGGGGGAGAATAACCCCCCCAGTGGAGTTTATTGAGGAGACAGAAGCAGATCAATGACTCACGCAGTGTTATATCAGGCCACCCCTCCTGGGGATACAACTTTGGCCTCCTAAGAGCTATTCATTATTTAACAAATATGCTTCTCACAGCAGTGAATAATACAGTATCGTGTATTTAAGTGTATTTATTTTAAGTCATAAGCTTCTGACCGATGGTCCCCTTTGTCTGGAATAGTGGTCCCTATCCATCAAATCAATTCATTCAACTTTTTCAAATCTCTTTCAAAGTACTTCCAGCAGCAAAGGTCACTGTTCTGCAAAACCTTCCTCTTGTATTGCGCCCAATCACTAGCCTGGCGCATGCGCAAACTCCCAGTGCTTTGTGCCAATGTATTTTAATAGCTCCACATTTTCCCTTCTTGTACACGCATTTCTCAGCAAGGGACACATAAGCCTGAGCTCTCTCTGGAGGGAAGAAAGATTCTCTTCCATTCTTGTTTAAGCTTTAACTCTGCAACACTTGGCTCATGTCAATTCAAGTCAGCTTCTTAAGCTTGCTTGTTTAGTACTGCTGTCCACAGGCACTGCCAAGGTACAGTATATGAAATAAGTTCCAAAGTGGGGCTCAGGGGACTTCAGAGAACTCTGTATTTCAATGATAGAATTCGAGACACTGAACAGGCTTGGGATGAAGTGCATATTTGGGGAAGGAAATGTTTCCATGACTTTGACCCTGAAAACAATTTCAAGGGGAAGGAATCACATACCTGAACGCAGCATAAAATCCTACAACTAGCTAGTGTGTGGAGGGAGTCCAAGCTATGGGCCAAATCACATGGCCACATAGGTGTAGCTGCATTCAATAGCTTTGTGTAGCATTTCCCAAACTCTATTTGGACCTCATATGGATATGGATCTCATACTCAAACCACATTCTAAAGACTTCAATTGACTTGGGCAAATAGGCCTAATGTAAACCCCAAAGCAAGGGAGCAATGAGAAGAAATTATCTTGATGAAAGTTTCCCCCCAAAGTACCTGAAAAAAAATGAATTTCACTCATTTTGGCTCAACTTGACTGTGGCTTGACCAGAGCCTTTTTTTGATAAACACATTTTTCAGGAGACACACAAGATGAAATGTTTAGGGACTAGTTTAAAAATGCTCTTGTCATACACCTTATTGAAGGATCTAGCTTGTTTCATCCCTAATTCTTGCACTAGCTCGAATAGTCGAAAACATTGCTTCCCAAACTGATGGGTCAGGACCCACCAGCATGGGAAGCAGTTTTACCAATTCCGCTTTAAGAGGTGGGAAGGGGGCGAGCAGGAACACAATCTTCAGAAACATGCTGCTGCTGCGGTTCAGGGAGGTTCCCTTTACCAGCAGCCAAAGCTGAAGTCCTGGCGGTGGGTAGTTAGAAACAACCCCTCCCATCCCTGGCAGCAGCACAATCCTGGAGTTAGAGTTGGTGCCTTTTCCCTTCTTGTGAAACAACTTAATCCAAATCACACTTTCTTGGGAGTAAGTACTCTTGAACACAATGGAACTTGTGACATACCGTATATACTTGAGTATAAGCCGACCCGAGTGTAAGCCGAGGCACCTAATTTTACCACAAAAAACTGGGAAAACTCAAGTATAAGCCTAGGGTGGGAAATGCAGCAGGTACTGGTACTGGTCCTTTTCCTTGTAGCCTTCTTGGAACTCATAGGCTGCAATCCTAAGCACACTTTCCTGGGAGTAAGCTGCATTGAACTTAGTGGGGCTTGCTTCAGAGTAGACATGCACAGGACAGGGTGACCAGATGCCAAACCCAAAATTCCTGAACCCCAAGGCCAAAATTCCTACCCACTTAAAAAATGGCCAAAAATGTATTTTTTATTTTTATAGTTTTTGATTTTTGGTGTTTTGGCCATAACTTTTGATAGGAAGGAGATATCTCAAAACTGATTTTTGCATTGGATTCTGCTCTTCAATATGAATCCAACGGCATATTACATGCTGGGGTTTGATCCCGCCACTTTTCAGTTCATCCGAGTATAAGCCGAGGGGGCTTTTTGGACCCAAAAAATCGGCTTATGCTCGAGTATATACGGTACTTAGGATTGCAGGCATGCTAGACATGCTTAGGATTGCACAATTAAGAGTGTTAACACTGTGCTAAAACAAATGCATAAGCACTGATTTAAAAAAGATCCCATATTCGCATATTAGAATGTGTGCCTACGCGTGTTTACTCATGTTTACCATGCATGTTACCTACTGTGTTTAGTAGGATTTATTCTGGGTAAATTTGCATAGCATTCCACTCTTAATGTAACATGAGCTATATACTGTCACTTTGGTAACTCTTGGGAAGGATGATGGCTGAGACATTAACATATGCCTCTAGGCATTTTTTTCCAGTTTGCCTCCTGCTGAGCCTAATGCCTCTTCTTGGCTAAAGATTTTTGAAAGAATGTCAGAGGAAGAACCTGAGTGCTCCTCCTGGTGACATCAATACTCCTGCTGTAGAAGAAGACCTGGAGTGCAAGCTCCCTCTTAGGAAACCTCACTTTTAAATCGTGGGGATACTTCAAATTTAATAATCTTGTCGTGTGGAAAAGAATTGTGTATTGATGACAATGTTTTCTATGTGAACGTAGTATTTATTGAATATAAATATATTCATGGTATATTTTATATTCAAACAATTATTGAATATAAATATAAGGGATGTATTCTATCCCAACTCTGTTCTACAAGTTGTATTCCATTTGTGCAAGGGTAAAAATCTTTCTGCACACAACTCCAGGGTCCCCCAGCCTCACATAGAATCCTTATCTGGAGGATCATCCAGTTTTTTTTCTTCAAGGGTGCAAAGAACTATCTGGGAAAGGAGGGGGACAGGGACATTTGTTTCCATGTATGCCTTACCATTTTGCACCCCTGGAGATGCAACCCAAATTCTGTCTAATGAAGGATTCACTTTCTTGTTTTATGAACTTAATAACTTTATGCTTGATACTTGGAGGTAACTTTACAAAATAAGAGCCGGGATGGTATAGTGCAGTTGTTCTTAAGCATTTCAGCCTGGTACCCCCTTCTGAGAATGACAATCTGTCTGAGCCCCCCAAAGTGATGTCAACCTGGAAGTGACGTCACTGTGATGTTAGAACTCCTCTATCTCGACTTGGAAGTAAGTCCCATTGTGTTCAATGAAATTCATAGAATGGTTTGAGGATAGCTGAATCTGGGAGGAAAGAAGGGAAGAACAAGCCTTTTCGTGGCACCAGGACCTGCTCGATCATTCTTGGGCTGGCACAGCCACCAGCTCGCCAGCCTGGACAACCTGCCTGCTACATATAGGAGACCCCAGGTGCCTGAATTGCACCCGATGGCAAATCCAACCCTCTCGCAACCTCCCTCACTCAAAGTCGCCATCCCCAAGGAGGTCCTGACCCCCACTTTGAGTACCACTGTCCTGTTGAAAGGGCTACACCAGAGCTCAAAACATGACCTGGAAGATCCTTGCTCAGCCACAAAGTTTCCTGGGTGCCCTTGGACGAGTTGCCTAATCACAGCCTAATCTACCTTACAAGGTTGTTATGTGGAAAACAAGCTAGGATGTATGTACATCATCCTGAACTCCTTAAAGGAAAGGTGGAATATATGTGAAAAATAAATAAACAGGGGCTGTGATCACTCCAGCACAAATATTTCAGATTGGGGGCATTGCCTCTTTTCTCCATTTTTCTCCAAGCACAAAGAACAGCAGTTGAATTAAATGTGTAATATTAATTACCACATGGGAACACTTTATGCTTAACATTCAAAAAATACTATTCTTGATAAATGGTGCCATTATGATCAGGAATCCCTTGCATCAGCCTCCTTTCCAAAACAACGCTTAAATGTGTAACAAATTTTCTGAGCTGCTAATAAGCAAAAAAACCCACAGATTTGATGGAGGAAGGGCAGGGTAGACGAAGGGAGTTTTCAGTGGAGTCAAGAGTTTAATACATTTAAGAATTGCTGGTAACCGCTCTGCCCTTTGACAAACTTTTCCAATAACACTGTGGTATAATGTTTTATATTACCCATGCAAATAGATGTGCTGTTACTCTTCATGCAGTACTAAAAAAAGTCACAGAAAGAAAATAGATCCTAAATATATTTCTTTTATTCAAGGTCATTATTTTCTAGAATCAGACCCAAAAAAATTGTATGTGGTGTAATAATGACACAAATTTTGTACCTTATTTTTTTTATATATGCCACTCTTAACTATGGCCAAAACTGTTCACCTGATAATTTTCCTAAGTGTTGAAAAGTGCCTCCTGTTTCCAGTAATTTTTTAACACTAGGTGCAAACACTTCCAGGTTGTTTTGATACCGTTCTTTTTGACATCAGTTTTCTTCTATTGCCTATGAAAGCCTGCATGATTTTCTCTGTGGCTCCTCATCACTATGTATGATGGCAAAACATTCATAAATGAAATAATGTGATCTACCATGACCAATCTGAGATACCACTACCTTGGAACTCATAAGATTTTATAAAATCCAAGATGATGGCAACTGGTGAAGCTATGAAGAAGATGCCACAGGGTGTCATGACTCAAGTAAATTTGGGAACCACTGAGCTAGCAGAAGAAGATATACCAAATAAGAGCGAGAACTATTTATGTGCTTGGCAAGGGATGTATTTTCCTTTGCATTCTGCTCATGTGTGTCTAACTGGCATGTGCTACGATAAACAAAAAACCATTGCAAAGAAACTGGTCCCAATTCAGTGTCAACTTCTCCTGTGCAAGCCCTATTGAAAAATATAGTCTTAGGAACATGTCATGGTTGTGACGGATTCATTCATTCATCTCAACAGACCTAAGAGATGGGACTTTCAGAGATGAATGGTGTCTCTTAAGAGTGGTTGTTATTATGCTAACTCATACAGATGAAACTGCAGTCTTCAAGGAATAAAATGTAGGCTTGTAATTCAGGCTTGGTGAAGTATGGGAAAAAATGGCCATGATTACTGTTTTGAAGAAACCCATTTCTGAAAATAATTCCAGACAGTTGAATGGAGTTCAGGAGAAAGATAAATTGGTAGCTAACTTGATTATAAGGCCCCCAGAAATGTTCACCTGGTATGTATATGCTGTGTTTCTTTTTTTCTTAAAAAGCTCAGACATTGTTTTTGTTAAAATTTATGGGAAGCCAGAAGTTTGAAAGACTCATGTCAAACCAAGCCAATGGTTTGGCTCCATTCTTTAAGTCAAACCCAAGCATTTGGAGCTGAATGTACACACACGATAAAGCTGTTTAAAGAAATGATATACACTGTGTCACTAGACCACCAGGAATAAATGCCAGAATATTTTACTTGGCTGTGTCCTCCTCTGGCTCATCCTCCTCACTCACAGAAATAAAACTGAGCCGGTCTCGAGAATTCTCCAAGAGTCTGGCTTCACTTATTCTACTCTCCACATCTCCGGAGAGAAGCCATAGAATGTCTCCTTTAAAAAATCCCTTTCCTAATTACCAAGAAGGATGGTTTTTCTGGTGCACAACTTGGTTGGGCCAAACATAAGGCATGCAGTGCATCCTTGAGGATGTCAACACCTTGGCTCCATATAAAGTTTCTGAATTATTTCTAGAGTTTTCAGAGAATTGGGAACAGTCCATGACATTAAGAAAGCTGGTGTAATTATTTTTTCTTAACTTACAGCATGATGACACAACACACTGTTTTGAATGCATTAAAGACAGATAAAATAATGCTGCGGCCAACAAAATTTTGGGATGTGCCAAACCAAAATAAAAACTTTTAATGGAACAATCCTCACTATAGGCGCTGATGCAGCCACACTATTTGATGTATCACCCATCCTGTGGTGGGTGGTAATCTGTCAGGCCTCACTGTCAGCTCAGGATATGGCCTACCTTAGGCCAGCTTAGGTCGGCCATTCTCTCTGGCCTGTCAGGATTGTACCCTAAGTAAAGGTAATATAAAATTCCAAAATTGGTTCGTTGGTGACAATATTCACCATGAATGTAGATTGTTCTCAAAATTTCATTAGCTTGTATAGCAAGCACATTAGCAGACAAGCTAGGTAAATTGTTGACCTACTTAACTTCAGCGGAGAGAGGCTGTTTAGTTTTTAGTTTGCATTTTCAAAGAGTCATTTGTGTATGATCTTACAGTGTATGATATATTTCAATCAAATGTTTGCATGCAAAAAGGAACCAGCTTGAAGCATCCTCTTGCTATCTATTGGGAATAGACATAACATTTCATTGAAGACAGGATGGCAAGTCCTTGAAACAGACATTGACATGAAGTTTGCTTTAGAAAAACATTTTAGGTAGTAACATGGCTCTATTTACAGTTAGTTTGAAACACCTTTAGTTTTCTTCATGGACTCAGCAGCTCCAACTGGAAACCATGGGGTCTGACGCTGGAACCTCAAGGGCAATAATAATTGTGTTTCTAGTTTTGTTTCTGGTGGTGGTGGATGAATCTGTTTATGTATCTATGAAACTTCTAACAGTGGAGCCAAACTGGGTCATGTAGCAAGACTTGAATCTTGAAGAATCTGACAGATTGTGGACAGCCTTCTGAGAGGGTGATGAAGATATATGATATCTTGGAAGCCAGTGCATTTCTCTGTTAGTACAAGGAAGTTATTTCTCTGTTAGTACAAGAAGAAGGAACAAGATGATGAATGAAGATGTAAACAGAATGCTTAAAGCCACTGAAGTCAATGGGGCTGAAATGCTTCCACAGGAATTCAGGTGCAAATATGCTATAATATTTTTTAAAATTATGATGAATTTTGATGAACTCAGTTATTTTGATGAATTTTGATGAACTCCAAATTATGATGAACACAAAGCATTGTGCAAAGAGACTTTTGTTTTTAATCACTTAAATGGATCCTGCCCTGCCTAAGCTTGACTGACTTGAATGCACTTCATTGGAACATATTTCCAAATGAACCTGCAGAAGACTGGACATTTGTTGGTTTAAAACTGCCATGAATATGAATTGACTCAATTGTTGGGACTGTCCAGGGAGAGTCAAATGCAAAGCAATCCTACTGCCATGATCTTCTCTTCCATCATGGTTGAGCCTACCTAGATAAGTTCCTCATTCTACAATGCTATGCAATTCGCCTCCACATCAAGTCACCTTCAGTTAAAGACTGTGCAGCAAGTTACATGCCATTCTTTGGGTTGTATATTGAATGAGACACAAAAAGGGAAACAGCAATTTTGGCAGATTCATAGGAACAATTGTCAACTTGGACCAACCTGGTTGAAGTAAACTTAGCTGGAATGACTAGCAGATCAAATTCCGGGAACCCTTTCCTTTGACAAATGCTCAAATTCACCTTTTCATCCTTTGAGAATTTCAACTTCAAAGACTTCATTTTGGCATCTTCATCTAATGCACTTTGACAACCTTGACTTTGCTTAATTTGCTTTGACAACTTTGACTAGAATCAAAGCAGACATTTTGTTTTCAATGCTTTTGCACATGTGACAAATAGTCGACCAACCCCAAGTTAAATACACAAGGTTACGTAATACCTAGTTCCTATTATGAGGAGTACTGGTTTGTGAGCCATGCAAAAGAAGCACATCCGTATCAAACAAACATCATTGGAATATATCGTTGGAAAAATCTTTTTTGGAAAAGATTGTTTGATTCTAACATTGGGGAAAGAGTCAGATAAAAAGGCATCATTTATATATGGGTGCAGTGGGGCTTGCCTGCAAAACTTGCAAAAGCAAAGCCCACTTTTCTATATGTGATAAAGGTTGCTGTGTCTCTTCATCCCCTTCCTCTCCCACTGATGTGCCCTTTGGCAAACAGGAAAGCAACCTCTGTCTGATGGATGAAGTTGGGGGCCACCCTCTGGCCTATGGATACAGCAGGGATCAGAGGAGGTGCCTCGATGTCTGGGTTCTGTGCAAAACGGAGGTAAAAATTGATACATTTTATCTGGAACAGGTGATTTTTTTGGAGCACGAACAACCCTTTTTCTCCACTCCCAGCCAATTTCTGACCTGTTGCTGCTGCTAGCCTGCCCACACCTAAATGATGATTTAAAAAAAATTAGCAGAAGGTGGAGGTGGCACAGCCCATATTCTTTGTCATGTGTCTTGACTTGGCAACACTAATATGGGTACTGAGTTGGGGGCTTGTACACAAGTGTTTTTTCAGAGTCTTCCCATGTGCATGACTTTATGATTCAGTGAGAAATGCAAATTTTCACAAGTCTAAGTAGTTCCAGTTGAGTTCCCAAATAATGTTGGACTCTAATGTTGGAATATTTGCTTGGTATATATTTGCGTATAATGAATATAGGAAAAATTCTTAAACTTGAAAAAAGTTCTTGCTGTAGTTTAAAATTATTTGTCAGTTTATTTATAATTCAACATTTTTATTTCATATTCCAATCCATTGGCATTGTAAAGTTGGTAGGCTTATGCCCCCATTCACTGAATTTTTGTGCCACTTTTAATACTCTCCTGAGTTTAATAAGCTGCTTAGAGGTCCAGTTGGAGAAGTTGCTAGAGGATAAATAACATGATAAACCTCCAAAACATGTGCTCCATTGATTGCATGTGCACACTGCGCCTTGGTGGAACCGAACCAGTCTGCTTAGGACATTTTAAAGAATTGTGTCATGGCAGAGACTGCCTGCAGCAGGGGAAAAAATTGTGTATCAAGCATCCCATCGGCTTCATTTTTCTTAAAGTAGTGAAGATATAAGAAGTGAATAAAAGGAAACCCATGAAAATGTTATCTGTGCTGAGCACTCCAGACTGTGAAACTAGGGATTATGAAATACATTTTGTATCCGCAAAGGAAAAACTACATCAGCTTAGAAACAAATCTGTTTTTCTGAAAATTCAGTCAAATTTGGTGTTAAGGAATTCTAATCTATGTATAATGATGTCAGGTAACCTTGCATAGAAGCAATCTAATGTGACCTAAGGTAAAACAAACTGGAGGAAGCCAGCATTCTACTCTTCTACACATTCAAAACACAAGCAACAGACCTTTCAAGATACTTCTGGTGCCAGGGTGCTGGGGACTCTTAGAAAGCCAGGTCTTCCTATGGCAACTCTCATGCCCCAGAGGTGCATTAAGCATTACAACTGCTATCAGTGCTTAACTCAACATGGACCACCCTACCTTATGGGCACACAGCAGAAGAGGAAATTCTGGATATGTGGATGTTTTGTTTTTTTATTACTCAAAATATCCTTCATTATGATAGGTAGTAAGGTGGACTGGGGCTGCAATCCTATCCACGCTTTCCTAGGAGTAAGCCAATTGATTATAATGAAACTTGTGAGTAGACAGCTATACGATTGGGCTCCCCGAGTACTTTAACAGGGTGTCATGCAAGGAGAGTCACAGATATGTGCTCTGTTATTAATAGAGATTTTTTTAGCGATATCAAAATAAGAACACATAAGACCACTTTCTGCACTTTTCATTTTTATTTAAAAAAAGAAATCCTGAAATTTCTGAAGAAAATAAAACAATTCTGTAAAATCTCTACATATTGTCTTACCACTCCATCTATCTACAGTATTTATATACCATTTTTCAACTGAAAAATTCACAAAGCAGTTTACAAGAAAATGAAAAAAATTAATAGCTACATAATTAATAGCTTGTAATTAATAGCTAATGGTTCCCTGTCCCAAAAGGGCTCACAATCTAAAGTGCAAAAAGAACACCAGCAGAAGCCACTGAACAGACATCGCTGGGGTGTGGAGGGCCAGTTACTCTCCCCCTGCTAAATAAAAGAGGAACACCCACTTGAAAGAGTGTCTCTTGCCCGGTTAGCAGGGCATGTCACTGCATTGGCTGACACCCTACCACCTATATCATCTACCTGGTACACTTTTAAGTTGATATCATTTATATGGTAATTATAATTTATAATAATGTGCCCTTGGAATAAAATGTAACAGATGCTACAATCCACAGTAACTATGGGAAGACATAAGCGGCAATTATGCTATTGCTCTATGCATTTCCCATAGGTTTCCCATAGGTGGCATAGGAACTACGGCAGTGTAAAAGGTCCCATAGTTACTCTGGATTGTAGCCATAGCCAGAATGGGAGCCCAGGTCTACTGGATAGGTAGATCTGGACTCCAAATCCAAACAGGGGCCCACATCTACCTGACTTAGCAAACCTTGGCTACAATATTCAACCAGGAATCAATGTCTAACTGTCCGGTTGACAAAAACTCTGGAATTAAGATAATGCTTATGCCTCCCACCCCCAAACAAAAACTGTACTTGGATCTGTACTTCCTTGTTATTGGATCCATATTTGCTGTGCTGTGAGATGTAAAAAGATTGAAAACATCTCTTCTAGAGAAATATATCCACACATATGTATGGTAAGGAAACTGCTCTGCATCCTCTCCCGTGCAAATTGGCCTTAATATGGCTGTTTAATTTTCTCATTTATTGCTGAATACTTTATCTTTGAAAGATGTCAAAACCATCCAATTGAAATAAATTGTCTAATGTGCATGTTGAGAAGAAACTGACTTCCTTTTATGACTCTGAGGCTATTTTGCTCTTTGTACAGCTGTAGGAAGATACGTTCTGAGAATGTTCAAACCAAATCACAGTCCTGGCACGCCAAGGAAAGTCCATTAATGGGAAACCCTTTATTGATATCCTTCCTGGTTGCCAACAGCATCTTCGACAGCATGGATGAATCAAATGGATGCTTTAGATTTGGCCAACAGTGGAGTCTTTTGATGAGTTCAAGTACAGGGCTCCACATTCATACAGTTCCCATGCTAGCCGCATATTTTAGCATCATGTTTCTTCCACGTGCAGCCAGATTTGACAGATATAAACTCCAGACCTACAGTACATGCATATATAGTGTGGATATTTTTGAAGGTATGGAAAGAATCTGAAGACACTGCTGCATCTGTTAACATATGCAAACAGGAAACTAAGCCTTACTGTATGGATTTGGGAGGAACAGAAGCCAATTCTGCCTTTTCAGACATTCGTGCCATTCTTGTTACCTTCCAAGGACAAATGAGCAAATCTATTTGTAGAATTTGGACTTCCATCCACATTTTTAATGCAGTACTAATGAAATAAATATTGAGCCAACAAGATGGAGCCACAATTCAACACATTTAAAAAAAACTGGAAACCAGTTTGCATCAAAAGGCCAAGATATAAGAATAAATTGTAAGCAATCATAGTATGCAGTTTGGAAGGCAAAGAACAACAATTCAAGTCCTACCACTAGAGGTGTTTGTTTCCAATGAGCAAGATAGGATTACAGCCCAAGTCTTACTGAACACAATGGATTTACTCCGGGGAAAAATAAATAATTTTGAAATGACTACCTGCATCTGAAACAAGGGTCAACTATAGCTTCAAAGAGTAGAGTGACATGGTGAAGGCTGCAATACTATGCACACTACTGAAAGTAGGAATCATGGAAGAAAATAGGATGTACTTCTGAATAGACAAGCAAAGGATCCTGCTTTCATTTTTGGAATGGCTGGATGTAGGAAGGGAAGTGCAGTTTATCGGCAGTTTAAAACCTGAATACAGTAATGGCACAATCCAGAGTAAGGGCAGTGAGGAGAACCCTAGCTGGGCTGCCCAAACTATTCTGTATCCAGAACAGAAAGTTTTGCTGCATCCAGAGAGTCAGGAAGCCTGGGCTGCCCTAACCGCTCCAGAGCATGCTAACTCAGTGATAGCAGGGAAGGGCTTGCTCCTGAGGAGACCCCCCTCAGATCACACTGAACAAGGAACAAGTGTGATGTCTGACTTATATGAATACAAGCTGTGAATACAAGCTGCCTAGGCTGCCCCAGTTAGGGCAGAGCAGGTCCACCTTTCTTGGGGCACCCTATGTTGCCTTGCTCTGCCTAAGCCTTTTCCAGAGTAACTAGGGTAGAGCATCTTGCAGTACTCTGGATTGGGCTGTAAGTCCTCAACTTATGAACAAGTTCTGTTCCAGAACCTCATTCGTAAGTTGAAATGTTCTAAGTCCAACAATACTGACTTAAATTCATGTTTTATTGTTTTCAATGCATGTTCCTAAGTCCATTGATGTGAATGCATTGATGTCAATGCAGTGATATTTGTATATAACTTTTGTATCTTGAATGCTTGTAAGTCGAGGACTTTACCACATGATAGGCTCCCATTACTTGCCCACCTTATGCCAATCTACCAGTTCAAAGGCATGTAATTGTAAATAGTAATTCCCACTTCAGTGGGAAGATAAGAGCGTTCCATACAACTTTGTGCACAATCCTAACTAAGGCTGCAATCCTAAAGACACTTTCCTGAGAGTAAGACCCATTTAACACAATGGGACTTACTTTTGAGTAGACATGTTCAGGATTGTGCTCTTAGGGTGCAATCCAGAGTAACTACGGGGAGTCCTTGCTCCGGTGTAAGAACAATTTGCTCTGGATTGCAAAATGAATTTCCCATAGGTTTTCACTAGGTGGTGCAGTAACTACGGGTACACATAATGTCTCTTACGTGCACCCATAGTTACTCTGGATTGTAGGGACAGTCTACTAAAAAGTAAGCCCCACAGTGTTCAAAGGGTCTTACTCCCAGGATAGTGTCTTTCGGATTGCAGCCTTTGGCATTTAGTTATGCCAGCCACATGATTACAGAGATTTCTTTAGAGTGCTGGGTTGTTGTCTTTGTAATGGGGGATAAGCACTGCACTTAGCATTGGTCATGACTAAGAGGGCAACCTGTGGAGGGTACCTTTTCCTTTACCTTTTACATGTCCCATATCAGAACTGGAAGCTCTATATGCCAATGCCTCTGTAAATAAAAAGGACACTTCTAGCTAGTTCAATAGGGCTCATAAATGTATCCAAATGCTGGTAGGAATGTGCATAAAGATGGGCATGTACATCACAACACATGCAGAAGACAGCTTTGCTTTTGCTAGATCAGGAAGTATTTACAAGGTGTTTGATTTTCTAGGAAGATATATTCGCAGAAAATCTCAGGCAGATTTCTTCTCCTTATGTGGCAATCAAAGGGTCACATTTTGGAAATGTGCAAAGGAATTTAGCACATTTTCAGAAATTCCTACATTCTGGAATTTGTGCAAAGGCTCACTACAGCTCAGCCTTTCCTCCGGTTTGCTAGGACATCATTCTGAAACTCACCCCTAACCAATAAGCAAAGCAAGAGAAATTCTTCCCATTTGAATACACGGAAAAGGCATTTAGATTAAAACATGTATTCTTTTTTCCCCAAACAGTTTCTTTCAGAAAAAAGCACAGAAAATCTTTCTTTGTTTAGCTGTAAAAATGCTTTCATTTCTTAAAAAAAAATAATAAAAATGATGTTTTCTTTCTGTGGTAGTCCCAGCAGCAGCATTCATTATTTTTTTCTTTTTGATCCACTGCTGTTTCTGAGTTACAGAGGCTCAGGGCAGGCGGGCTTAAGATAAAAGGCTCAGGACAGGCAGACTTTTCAAGGCATGTGAAAACGGCACGCTGGATAGGCTGAGCATCCTACCACTGTTTGGAACTCTGCCATGGATCTCACTACCAACCACTTGTTGAGTCATAATGCTCAAGGGGAGTACCTGTGCTATCCCATGTGAATCATGATGTACAGTTTAGGATTTGCTGGAGTAAGAGATGATGACTGAAATAAGGTCACTCAAGGCACACTCCTAACGGATTTTGTCCAAGGCAACTCACCTGTTTTCCCTTTTCCATGGTGGGGTGGGGAGGGCAGCATATTTCTGGGGACTGCACTGGCCTAATCCCCCCTAGAAGTGGGGCAGAAGTGCCTTACAGCATTTTTGCAACACCACCAGGCCAGCATGGGACTTGTGCTGGCCCAGGGTGACCATATAGAATGGAGAATAGAGTCCCCGTACCTTTAATCATTGCATAAAAGTGGGAATTTAGGCAGTTTTAGCTCAACACTGAAGAATTTAAAAAACCTCACCTGCCTAAATTCCCTCTTCTATGCAATGGTTAAAGGTATAGGCACTCTGTCCTCCATTCTATATGATCACCCTGTGCCAGTCTAACCTGGAGTTAGGATTGCCCTGTCAGTGAACTTTATGACAGGTCACCCTGATTCTAGTCCTAGACTCTAACCACTACACCGTATTAACTTTCACTAGTAATCTGAAGCATGATGGAACACCACACTGTCTCCCCCTGCCTACCTCATTAAACACATGACTGTCAATCAATTGTTTCAGGTAAAACCCTTTAAAATTTAAGCATGGGGCGGATGGAATCCTTATATGGTAGCATGGAACAGCATCCTCCGGCTGCAAGATAATCCACTTTGAATCAAGCAAGAATGAAAGAGCATCAGGAAACAATACACATTATCTCCAGCCCACACATTAACAAAAGAACAAGAACGGAAAGTATCAAAAAATGTATTCTCTACTTCCTGAAGCACAACAGCATTTTTTGACATCCAAACAAATCACTGGACTCATGGACCCCGATTGCCGTGCCCACTCAAATTCCTGATGGATAGGCCTAATGAAATTACTAAGTTTGCCTTCTTATTTCTGGCATTAGTCAGGACGGCATGTCCAAAGATTATTCCACCAGACATGTTCTGCGGATGTGATGGGATTAGCCAAATTTCAAAGCTTATTTTTGACCTCCAGCAGAAAATTGAGCACATACGCTATTGAAGCCAACTGGGACTATAGAACATCAAGTTGATTCATCAAATTAGCTCAAACATAATTGTGCTGCATGACTGACTATGGAAGTTGTCAGCTATAAACCTGTCAAAAAGCCATCAGCTTTAATGTTAAATAGAGAAACAAAGTAATGTTGTTCAGAATTTGACGTTTGTTGGACTTTAGCCTGTTAAAGGCTGCTATCTGCTTTGTTTCCTCTTCGAAGAATTTGTAGTCTCAAATGCGCTCTTGATAGATTGCAACAGACAAAAGGCACAAACACGCCTCGCAAGAAGGACCAGCCTCAACAAAGCAGATATACAGCTACATTCTTTATCTTAAGTGTGAATTAATTCCAAGATAACGCTGCAATGCTCACATGTTCAAGGAACTTTCTACAAACATGGAATGAGCTTTTTTTTTTTTTTACTCTTTCCCAGAATAAATGTCCTGGATGTATTCCTCCCCCATTTAAAAATTACACATAGAAAGATCTCTCTCTCATTCTCCTCCCCCTCTCTCTGTGTTGAGCACTTAGGATGCTACCCAAACCAGTTTAGGTAGGCAGAACTCAACTGTCTCCACTTTCCCGTGGTGGTACGGGGAGGGCAATGCATGTCTGTGTACTGGCCTAACCCCCCAGGAGTGATGCAGAAGTGTCATAGAGGACTTTTGTGACATCCCCATGACAGCACAGGACTTGCACCAGAATTCATGCTGGCCTAACCTAACATATTCAGGATGGCAACCTGAATATGTTCTACCTATAAGCAAAATCAGCATTCTAGATGCAATGGAGTTGCCTAACTACTGCATAGTAGTGTTTGTTGGTGCCCAGTAGGGATGCCCGATGCTCTGTAGGGATGCCCAATGGTGCCCAGTAGGGATGCCCAATCCCTATTAGAGATGCCTGGTGCCCACTGGTGCTTGTTGCCTACTGTACAGTGGTGCCTGCTGATACCCACCAGTCAGGGTGACCAGATGCCCAAACCTCAAAAGAAGGACAAGGTCTTGGATTCCTCTCAGCCTGGCCTTTCTGGCGGACAATGACACATTTTCCTACTTATATGTAAAGCTGCAATACTGGGCACTTTCACTTTCCCAAAGAGCTCAACGCATATTTTAGTTTTTTTGCCATAACTTCTGATAGGAAGGAGATATCTCAAAACCTATTTTTGCATTGGATTCTGCTCTTCAATATGAATCCAACAACATATGACACTATGGGGTACTGCACACCAATGCAAAATTCCAAAATGAAGCCAAAATGGAGGACAATGAAGCCCTTTTGGAGGACACCCGGACAGGAGGCTAAAAAAGAGGACAAATTTTGAAATATCTGATCATAGGGTCCCCCTGCCACCAGTGCCTACTGATGTTTCTCACTGTCCTCTGGTACCTGTGGGGGCCTAGCTATGTCCAGGGCCCACAAATATTCTTGAACTTTTTCTCCCACAACAATGGGTTGCTAATAAATTTTAAATTTAGTAATAAATAATATAGTGTTTAACCACATGCAAGCAATATACGTGAGTTTTTAGCTTTTATTTTGTCTTGTCCTATATTTTTCTTGGGTGTCATGTATTTCAAGTGGATATTGTCCTCTTTTACCATTATGACGTACGATCACCTAGCCTTTTCCACGCTTTCCCCCTCTTTCCCTTGCCATGCAGCAGCCTTAGGAATGACTGACAGAGCCTAAAGAAATAAAATATCTATTTGCCACTGCTTTAGCCATCTTAAAGGTGGATACAGGAAGGCATACACAGGCGGGTAGATGTGAGTTTGCTCTTCTGTGGTTTGAAATGCAATCTGAGGCAGAGGACATCTATACTGCCATAATGAAGTTGACCATTATGAGTTGCAGTCCAAGCCAGGGAATTATGAATTTTGGCAAGATCTCTATGCAGAAATATTTCCGTCTTATCACAACTCTTGCAACGCTACCATGTCACATTTCAAGTTCAATTGCTCAGATCTGCCTTTTTGAGAGCCCTGTGAGTTGGTTTTTGGCCAGGCCTGAAAGAACAAAAAGTACCAAACTTTTGCAAGATGTCTCTACCAAGTTATTTTGAAAATAATTCCAGTTCCCCACACATGCCTGAGTGAATGGCTATTTACAAGGCTGCTATATTCCTTGAACTGGGGGACGACGATGACAACACTCTTCTGAGCTTCAGGTGCGTCTGTGAACCAAATACCATTATTTTTCTGCTCTAAATTCTACTCGTACTACTTCCCGATTTTTTTTTTTTTGAGTGGGAAGGGAAATACTCTGGCACTTTTCCTGCTCACTTGAATAAACTGAGATTTATATCTTCCTAATCACAGAAATTGATTTCAAAATGCAAGTATCAACACGCCAGAGTCAAAGAAACCAGGGAAAGGATGAAGGAATGGCAGCCCTCCCCTTTTTCAGCTGTGACGTTTCCAACACTGTTTCCCTCACATTTTCCTCAGCGCTGACTTGAAAACTCCTCAGGCTTGAGGAGCAACAAGATGATGACAGAACAGGTGCAACTTTCCCACCAACGCTAGCCGGGCCTCTGAAGTGGAAATGATATGCAAATTACATTCATTACACGCAATTAAAATATGCACAGAAGCTGCAACCCCCTGGCTCACCATGCATTTCTAACCTGGCCTTTGGTTCTGAATTGGTTTCTCTTCCCCCTTCTCTGCAATAATTTTTCTTTGCAAGGTTAGGCACGGCACATGCCCGCTTTCACACTGCAGGCCATATACAGCCTGATCTTCGAACAGCCATACCTGTTATGGGTGCCAGTCCCCCTTACCCTCCCCTTCCTTTTTAAACAGATGCCTGTAGCTTTTTTATAATTTATGGACTAGGCAGAATGCTATGGTCTGTAATGTGTCAATGTGTATTACAAGGGACCCTTAGCCCGCTGCATATTGACATGATAGACTGTAAACTAGTCGCTCCAGCTAAGTCATGATGATTTAGCATGTCAGTGCATCGTGAAAGAGCTTCCATCCATGGACTCCTGACAGGATCATTTACAATGATGCAGGAAAAGCCTATTATGCCTTGTTGTACATGAAGAAAGGAGATTATTCCCAGCCAATCACCCACCAGAGGGATACGCCACCTCCATTATGTTATCATCACGGCATCGTGATTCAGGAATAGGGCCCCCAGAAAAAAGGAAGACTCTTGGGGAAAGGTACCACTGAAGATCTTTGCTACCATAAACCATAATACCAGGATGCAGCATTGAATTGATATATGTTATATATCTAACAGGCCAATCTTGAGATTTTTAGGGAAAATAAGACATTTTAAACATTTATTTAGCTTGCAACGGAATGTAATGTCCCGGATGCGGACAGGAGTGGCATGGAACACAGTGTGGTTTAGGATCTGCTTAAACAGACATGAAAGTGGTGAAGGGAGAGGAAAAATTAAACAGAGTGACATGATAGTTTAGGAATTTATTTCTGATGAATGCATTTGAGAGGGAGCAACTTGGGTCCATGACATGGAAAAAAGGAGACAAGGTAGCAGCCATGCTTTGCTTGGGCAAACTCCTAGCAGTAGCTTGTGTCACATCATTTATGTAAGGACACAATAGTTGCACCTGGACCTGGAAAACAGGGTGCCTCCTCCCACTCCGTATCATTGCTTGTTCACATTTTTCTGGTGGCAGTGCACCAGTTGAGGCTCTATTCCTATCAAAAGGCTTATCTTTTAGGCAAACCCTGAGACCATTGGTCATAGTAGTCACCCTGTCTGCCTAATCCAGGAGCACTACACCCAGTGCATAGCACTGTCCCCTGCACCAACAAATCTGTACTAACATTATGTGTCCTTGACTCCAGAAATACCACCAGGTCGCACAGCCACACTTGAAGGAGCAAAATGAATGGAAGGTACCCTCAGATACAAAAAAAGAACATGGAAAAAAAGAAAATTTGAAATCTGCTGCTGAACTGTACACATTCAGACTGTAGGTGGGGAAAGATCAAATATTTTAGTATGCTAAAGAAGATTGGTTTCTGTGAGAACCTATGGAGAACTGTTATGTTTGTGATGGGAGTATTCAGACATTCAGTATCTCTGCTCATCTTTGAAGTGGTATAGACCTGCAAGAGGCATTATGTGAGGCCACTGATCATATAGCGAATGTCGCTCATAACAATGTCTTGGATGAGATGTTCATGTTAGAAAGAGATGTTAGGAAGTTCATCTTCAAATTTCCTGTTCAAAATAAAGCAAGCATGAAAAGTGTAGGCTGTAGTGGGTTGAAGTGTAGCTTGGGCTGTAGTGTACAGTGGGCTGTACTGTAGCTTGTTCTACATACCATGGAGTTGAAAATGAAGTGCAATTCTTTTAAAATGAAAAAATTTCCTTCATATTAACCAATAAGTAAAAATGGATGGAAGGAAGCTCACCACTTTGTGTGTGTATCTCTGTGAGTGCTGATGTCAAAAACAGCGGCAAGGTACTAAGATGCTCTATGGTCATATCAACACTGTTTTTCTGTTGATCACACTATTAAATACAGGTCTTGGGGCAGTGCAACACCTCCATGTTATCCTCATAATATCCCTCTGTGGTAGATTAGGTTGAGATCTGGATCTGAACCCAGATTCTATTCCTTTAACTTTCTTTATAGGGTGAGAAAACTGGGCCACATTAGGGATCCTGAACTTTTAATAATGGTGTAGTAGAGAGAATTTCAGCAGGTGTAGCTTATCATCTGTCATCTGAAATTGTTACAAATCCTGTCTCTGTCTCTTCTATAAAATTAAAGGTCCAGGTTCCCTAAAGTTAAAGGTTCAAGATCCCTAAAGTAGGTTCAGGATCCCTAAAGCATCCCAGCTTGCCCTTGCACTGGAAGACCCCACCTGGTTAAATTACTACAGGAAATCAATTCAACAGAGACAAGATTCTTAACAGTTCACCCAGTATCAAAGCCGCTATCACAGGCGTATCAAGACCCTAAGACTTAATGGATTTCTCTGAACGGGTGTGAGCATCATCCCTGCAAATCACATGTATTGATTCAGGATGTGTGGAGAAGCCCAGCCCCTGAAAGCCAACACACTGAAAAAGGGATTGCTTCTCTCAATCTTCTTCTAGACTTCTTTCAAGTTAAAATACCTGTAACCCAAATCTCCTCTGTATGCCAGAGACTAGACTGAAGCCTGTCTCCACTCTCTCCGAGTTTTCTAAAGGAGGCTGAATGATAAATCTCTGAAGGGGACAATTGCAATAGAAAAGCTGACAGACAATGAACACCAATAGGGCAAATGCATGGGATCATATAAATAATTTTTTTTAAAGCTGGAGTATATTGTTTGTGTGCATGTGTGTGTGGTGGAGAGAGACTTTTCTTTCAAATGAGTTTCATACTGTACAGTCTGACATTAAGGTAAAATATCTGTAGGATATTTTGGAAGTTTGCCAACAGTGGGTTGATTGCCACGGATCTGTAGCTCTCAGGAATCAGTGCCGAAATTCTGTTTTTGGAAGGTTTCCCCATCACTAAATTCCTAGTCTTTTATAGTATTTTTCCAACAAAGGGATGAACACACAGAGAGACACACACACAAACAATAAAAATTTGATAGTCAGGCCTTCCTCCCCCACCTCTTTCTTTCACTGTCTCTCTATATGTTTTTGACTAAGCTCTAACACAACCACTGTGACTTGAACTATGATGGCTTTCAGTATTAACGTTCATAAGATTTGTCACTGTCACATCTTGCTAACACTTGGCGCATCTCATTTTCTAAATATAATGTATCACTGTTTAGTGGCAAAAAATGTAAATTACAAGAAACCTAATCATGTTCGAGAAACGGGAGAATATATGATCCCTGAGCCCCTCAGCACTCAGGGTATAATGTGGAATGCTTACCAATTAAACACAACAACGCAGCATTGCAAACCTATGGGACAGCAACATCAATCGCCCAGAGCTCATTTATCCCCATTCTGTATAAGTCCTATGGATTTCCAAGGGTATCTTCTCAGTTGGATGGAAGAGATAAAGCATAAGAACTCGTCCGAGGGGAGTCGGAGCTAATAACTTTTCAACCCCATTTAAGATGCTGGATGCTTTCTTTACAGCTGGTTAAAATGCAAAAGGATGCTAAAATAAGAGGGGAATATTGTAATTAATGAATCCTTAGTATTTTCAGATATTTGAATCTGTCTCAGGAATATCAGGACACACATACGCTTGCACACACATATGTATGAGAGACACATAGAGCTAGATAGGAATAATCACCCTTTCATATGTAAAAATGCAATGCAGCATTCTGGTCTTGATTTAAATGGCTTTGGTCCAGCTGCTTCCCCCAGTTTTAACAGTTGGCAAGCAGTTCACCCAAGAGCTTCATCATGGTCAAGAGAAATCAAAGTTATGTAATTTTTTTGAAAGCACCTTATAAAACAGGAATCAGTTCTGTAGTGTAATGGTTAATGATTACACGCATCTTGTCTTCCTGGTAGACCAGGGCACTGGGTACTCGGCATCCATGTTTGTAACCAGCATGCCAGAAGGCTGCAACTGCTCAGAGGTCAGGTCAATGGGTGGATGGGTTTGTCGAAACCCCAAAACCAGTCTTAGATGGCCGTGTTCTAAATCAGTACTATATTCCCCACCATATTTCATCTTCCCCTATTGTTATCTTCTTTTCCAATTCCAGGAGCAGAAAGAGAAGGAGAAGCCCTTGAACCAAGAAGATGGTTCCCAGGCATTCTTGCCACAGGATCTCTGCAATTCATTCGACTGCACAGTGTCATGCTTTGCTGTAGTTTACCTTCTACTGACAGCTGTCAAGAGCAAGAAGGAGGTCTCTTAACTCTTGGCTTCTACCTTGCTTCCCCAGAAACTATGCCTCAGACCTTTTAGATTTTACCAGGTTCCACTCAAAACTCTCTAAGCTCCTTTTTGGCCATATCCAAATTGAGCAGTACAGCTACAAGATCACAAATCTTCAGCTAGGACCATAGTTCAGTGGTGGATGCATGACCAAGGTCCAATTTGAGCTTGTAATGACCTGTGTTGGAAGCAGCGGCAGACATGAGTAGGCAACAGCAACCAAAATGGATGGATGCTTTGACCGAGAACAGGAATCAGCTTTATAAGCTCATCCAATCTTTATATATTCATTCAATTCTTTGAACTCTTTAAATTGAAGGATGTGCTCTTCCCCCCTCCAGTATAATAAAAATTTCACAAGAAAAGTGTGTTTCTTTTCGCACGCACGCACCACACCCCAGCCTTTCTAAGAAATTCCCAGCACCACTAAAACATGTAGATTATATATTATCACACAAGGAATGTTGAAATGGGAAAGAATGTGCCTACAAAAGAGCTCTCATCCTAGGAAAGCAAGAAAATTAAAATTACCCTGCAAATGGATTCGTTTATGGTCACCCTCTAACCCCTTCCAAATAAGTTAGAATCTTCTATTAATAACTGGGTTTGCTATTACTAATAGCTGAAGCCCATGGCAAGGCCTACCTGTCCTGACTAAACTGCTTAGTAGATGTGTTAATGGACATTATTGCTGTCATAAATTATCTTCCGACACTGACAAAAGGAGTAATATAAGGTGTGTTTTTTTTTTAAAAAAGAAAAGCACTAGCCAAAGCATGGCTGAATGATTGAGTCAGAAAATGAACCATACCTTGAGGTTAGCAAATGATTTTTCATCAGCCAGCAGGCTATTAAGCACACCAGGATAATAAACGGATGATTTTAGCTGTAATTTCTATGAGCTCCTCATCTTTTCTGTTTTAAAATTCCATGTTACTTTTAAAGGATCCACACATTATATTGATTTACATGGCAGAGGAGAGCCAATGATGTCCTTTGATGTCAACAGCAACGTGTTATTATTTAGCATTGAATCCTTTCCTCCTGCTCTCCATCCTTTCCCCCAAATCACTCTTTCATGGAACATTTGAAAAATAGGTCTTGGTGCCACATCACACAACTCTCCTGAAAGAAGTGCCAGCTGGGAGGGAGGGAGGAAGGGAAGGGAAGGGAAGGGAAGGGAAGGGAAGGGAAGGAAGGAAGGAAGGAAGGAAGGAAGGAAGGAAGGAAGGAAGGAAGGAAGGAAGGAAGGAAGGAAGCTTGCTGGAGCAAAATCCGAACTGTCCAAAGTGGTAGAGCAACTTCATATTGCTCTCATTTCCAGAACTAAATTTATGGGTCTTCTATAAAAGACATAAAGAAGTAGAACAATTTGGACATCCAATGTGTACAACAACCAATAGTACTCTTTAGTCTAATTCCAATAGTTCTGCCTTGAGGATATATTAAGAATGGATCATAGTTTCAAAACTCCAGTATCTTTTGCTTCAATGCAACTTTAGATGACTAAATGCAACATTACAGTTTTAAAATTTTTTCAGATTCTGAAATTTTGTTGCTAAAGGATACATTTTTAACAATTTAAATATTAGACCCTGTTGTTGAGTGTTAATGAATGTACTTATTTGCCAGTCACTTTTCTGCTCTGAGCATCAAAAGGAATTCAAAGTAACGATAAAACTATATTAAAAAAAAACAACTTTCATAATAACCACAAATAGCAATTTCAACATAGTAAAACCATCAATAAAAACACAAAGGTAGTACATAAAGTTAAATTTGTCAATGGTAAAAACAATTGATGGTGTGCCTTGTTAAGTGTACTGTGAGATGAAAAAGGTTGAAAATCACTGCTCTAATTTCCATAATCAAGTAGGTTAAAACAACTGAAATTTTTTTCGAGTTACTTCAAGGTTGAAGAAATTGGTTAAGAATTCCCTGTCACTTGCCACCACCCACCCCAAAGAAAAAAATCATGTTGACTATCCTACAGTGCACCTTATCCCACAATTAGTACAGAATGTGCAGCTTTCTTAATAGACTGCTTCCAATGGGAAGAAAAATGGGTTTCATTTAATTGGTGTTCAGTTTTATAATGAAAAAATGAATATTGTTTTATTCAAGGCTGGTCTGCATATTAGATTGCTCCATGTGGTAGCCATTATCACTTGGTAAGCCACCCATGTGCAACAACTCATCATGCGGCCAGGCCAATTTTCTTTGCATCGTACAAGCCATTCTGATCTTCAGTTTTATTAGAAATTTGTAGTGGAATATATCTTTGATAGCTGTCTGTGTAAAGAAGATGGATTGAAAAGCATTGTTTGATCTGTTGTCAAAGGCTATATGACAACTTCTGTTGTGGCATTCCATGAGGACTGGCTATTAGCACATGCAACTCATCACTCAGTGTTGCAATCCTCAAATAATGACCATGCATGTGCCAACAACTCCAAGGCTGGAACAATACATAACATGTGCCATACAAATGTGGCTATGGCAAGAAGCCTTTTGTTGAGTTGATTCATTTATAATTTTTATTGAAACATATGCAAAAAACAATTGCATATAGAAATTGCAGACTAAAAGCAGACTAAAAGTTATATGGAATTAAAACTACAATTAATGCAGCAATAAAAACCAATTATTTCTTAAAATCTGGAGAATATTTTTTTAGAAATATTTGTCTGGTGCCTAAAGGTCAACAACCTAGGTTAACTTGCCTGAGAAGACATGCAACTGAGAAGACATTCAGACATTATTCACCTCACTTTTGTACAGGTACACTTTTGTACACTTTTGTACAGGGAACTTAACTCAGATGACCTGGACTCAAGTCACCCAAAAATGTGTTCTTTACTGAGTCATCAACTTGTGAGTAGTATGTGTGCGAAATTTAAAAAGTACTTGTGTGAAGGGCCCTTTTACTTGTCACTAATCCCCATGCACAAAGCTTTGAGTAAATCTGTGTCTGGGTGTGTGTGCTTATTGTGTTCATGGTTTCAACGTATCAGTTTGGTCTCCGCAAAGGTCACTACAAAGATGACTTCAGTTCACATAAAGTAAAAGCGTGTGAACTGTTTCGAGTTCCACTTTCCTTGTAAAATGGAGGAATCTGTCAAGATATTATTATAGATATTATTATACTGTATTATGAATTCCCCTGCCCTACCATAGCATTTGCTGTCACTAGTCACTGATATCACCCCACAATAAAAAAATGTAAAGTGATTTAGGATGCAATCCTAACCTAGGCTGGCCTAACTCATTGGTCTTCCCATTCCCATGCTAATGTAAAGAGGCAAGTGCACATCTCTGCACTGGCCTAACCATTTTCGAGGAGTGATGCAGAAGTGTTTTATGGCATTTTTGTGACACACCCAGCTTAGCACAGGACTTATGCTGTGGGCTCAGGCCAGCCTAACTGCAGATTAGGATTACAGCCTTGGTCGGTGTTCTTACATATTACAGGGAAGGGAGGCACTCAATATGGGAGTGCTTCTGTGATCCAAGAATAGCACATAACATATTCCGGCATCCCTCTATATCCGTAGATCTGATATAAGAACATAAAAACATAAGAAGAGCCTCCACTGGTTCAGGCCAGAGGCCCATCTAGTCCAACTTCCTGTATGACACAGTGGCCCATTAGATGTTTCATGGAGCAGACAAGGTGCATCTAGCTGCCCTCCTCTGTATCTGGCATTATGAGGTTGACCACATTTACAGTAAATCTATTTATGCACATCTACACCTAATTATGCAGATATCCATGGATCTGGTTCTCCATGATCCTCCATGTATCACAGAAACAGATTCCCATGCCCACTTTCTGATAGCTCCCTGTTAAGTATTTAATTAGCCTCTTCAAATGTTCAGGCTTCCTGTCCGCATGACTTTCTATAAGCTTACATGCTTACAGTGTTCAGTAAAAGGAAGAAACATTTTTGTTTGGCACTAGAGATAATATCCTAAACCAAGTTCATGACCACAAGGGAAGGGAGTGCAAGAGTTGTGTACAAAGGGGGTATACCCATAGTTCAATCTGAAGTTCACTTTGGAGAAAACAGGTGTTTTTCTTCCACAAGTGAATATTTCTGGGGTTTTTCTGGGGGTACTCAGTACTGGCACCTTTCTCCACCTCCTCTCCCTAGCAACTAATTAATAATTAGTCATATGGGGATGACCTGCGATGAGTTCCAGCACCTTTTTTTCCTCAAGGATTTACTAAAACACACACAAACACATGGAAGAAGTTGCTCTGGTTTGAGAATTAATTAAATTCTATTCCCTCAGGCATTCAAGGTTTACTATAATTTAACCCTTGGGACAATTCTTAAATTTACATATCCACCCCACAAAATAAACCATATATAAAACCTAGCATCACACTGAGCACATGTAGAATTCTTTCACCTTATTACTGAATATTCACAAGCAGCTGCAAAACACCTGTGACTGATGTAAAACACACTTTCCAGGCCAAAAAAAAAAAAAAAAATTGACCTTCTAGAAGGCATTTTCCTGGTGGCTCTTTTTTATGAATTGAGAATGGAATGTGCTGATTTTTAAGATAACAATCACTAGATTTTAAAAGCTCAAAACCAGGCAAAACTCAGTAGTTCCTGCCAGAGGATTATTTAAATGGACACTCAAAATACAAATTTGGGAAGTGCAAACGTACAAGGAAAATAAAATATTCCCACACATGAACATGCTCCACTGAAAGACACTGTATTTTAAATGCTGCTGTCTTTCTTCATTTGCAGCAATTATTAAAAAAAAACATAAAATTTACCTCGCTACCTAATAATTACACACTGCCTGATACAGCTCTATAAGCAATAATTTTCCATTTGCTCTTCTTATACATAATTCGGAGGTACATTTGCCTTCTTGGATTCTGGTACATTTGCCTTCTTGGACATCTCTATCTTATATACACAACCCCTTCTGGGCTATCTTGTTGCTGATATCAATTCCATGCCCCCCTTTCTTTTCAGCTGAAGAAACAGTCACCGCTGAAAGCTTGTCAGTCATTTGTATCAGGAAACGTTAGCATCTGAATAAGTTTGGATTCTAGTTACCTTTGGTAAGGGAGTGACCCAAAAGGCAACCAATCTTGTAACTACCAAAAGTGTCCAGAAGATGAGATGTGGGTTGATCAAGCAACAAAAGGGATATACACTGAACATGCAACATGCAAAACTGAACATGCAGTAAGGGTCATCATTATATCATTAGGCCCAGATTAACTCTAGAACAACAGATAGAAAGACCGGGCAGATAGAGGATTGTATCTGAGTAGCCCAAAATCCAATACAAATTGTATTACAATTGTGCTACTATCAGTAGGCTTTCTTCAGAACCCATTCCAACTTTTTTTTCAGCAACGTGGTGTTGCTTTTACATCCCGGTAATGCCGCATTGACTTTTACTCCCAGTTTTCATCCATGGATAAATGAGATTAGGTCTGGAACAGAAAAATCTCAATCTATTAATTAAACAGACTGCTGCAGCCAAAATCCTCACAGCACCAATATGGAGCAAGAGCCATTCCTGTCTATAGGGCCTATGCCAGCAGAGCGGTTTAAGGATGTGCACAAATACTTATTTTTCTATGTATTCAAGTGTGCAAAGCATTTTCCTGTCATCGTTGCATTAATCCTCCCCGCATCCTCATGAGGCTGCCAGGTTAGTAGTATCATTGTTCCTTATTTAATGCTGAACTGTCCTACTCTGTGAATGTGGGCTATGGCAGAGGCAAACACTGTAAGCCTTGAACAAACATGACAGGTTTCCCAAGCCCTACTGACTGGGCCCGTTTCGCTCAGAAATGGTCCAATCACTAAAAAACATAGCGAAATATTTTATCAATTTTGACACAACCCTTACAATTATTTTTTTTCCTTTTTAGAGGAAAAAGAAAACCTATCAGAAATAAGTTGTCTTGGGGGCATTGAGAACTCACATGTGCACCCCAGACAA